>CM021100.1:467772567-467845549 GCA_007115665.2 Sequoiadendron giganteum
TTAAGAGGGTATAGGGGTTGAGGGATTAGGGTTTAAGGGTTGAGGGTTGAGGGATTAAGAGGGTATAGGGATTGAGGGATTAGTATTTAAGGGTTGAGGGTTGAGGGTTCAAGGATTAAGAGGGTATAGGGGTTGATGGATTAGAGTTTAATGGTTGAGGGATTAGGGTTTAAGGGTTGAGGGATTAAGAGGGTATAGGGGTTGATGGATTAGGGTTTAAGGGTTGAGGGTTGAGGGTTGAGGGATTAGGGTTTAAGGGTTGAGGGATTAAGAAGGTATAGGGGTTGATGGACTAGGGTTTAAGGGTTGAGGGTTGAGGGATTAAGAGGGTATAGGGATTGGGGGATTAAGAGGGTATAGGGGTTGAGGGATTAGGGTTTAAGGGTTGAGGGATTAGGGTTTAAGGGTTGAGGGATTAAGAGGGTATAGGGGTTGAGGGATTAGGGTTTAAGGGTTGAGGGATTAGTGTTTAAGGGTTGAGGGATTAATAGGGTATATGTGTTGAGGGATTAGGGTTTAAGGGTTGAGGGATTAGGGTTGATAGGTTGAGGGATTAGGAGGGTTTAAGGGTTGAGGTATTAGGGTTTAAGGGTTCAGGGATTAAGAGGGTATAGGGGTTGAGGGATTAGGGTTTAAGGGTTGAGGGTTGAGGGTTGAGGGTTCAATGTTTAAGGGTTGGAGAGAGATAGAGGGAGGGAGGGTTAAGGGTATATCATAGAGTGTTTAGGGTTTAAGGAAAAGGGTTTAGGGTTTAGGGTTAAGGGTAGAGGGTAAAAGGGTTTAGTGGTTTAGGTTTTAAGGGTTAAGGATAAAGGATTAAGGGTTAAGGGTAGAGGAGAGAAAGATAGAGTGAGTGAGTGAGTGAGAGAGAGAGAGACCTAAGAGAGGGAGAGGTGGTAGGAGAGAGAGACTTGGGAGAGACAAAGAGGGTGGGATGGTTAAGGGTAGAGGGTAGAGGGTTCAATGTTTAAGGGTTAAGGGTTAAGGGTAGAGGGGATAGAGATAGAGGGAGTGACTGCGAGAGAGAGAGATAATTTAGAGAGGGAGAGGGGGTAGGAGGGAAAGAATTGAGAGGAGAGAGGGAGGGGAGATATATAGATTCTCCCTCATCCCCCTCTCTCTCTCAAGAATCTCCCTCCTACCCCCTCTCTCTCTCTCTTAGGTCTCTCACTCACTCACTCAATCCCTCTATATATATCCCCTCTACCCTTAACTCTAAACCCTAAACCCTAAAACCTTATCCCTTAAACCCTTTATAATATACCCTTAACCCTCTACCCTCTATTTGTCTCCCACTCCCTCCCTCCCTCTTTCTCTATCAAGTATCTCCCTCCTACCCCCTCTCCCTTTGCTAGGTATCTTTCTCTCTCACTCACTCCTTTTATCTCTCCCTTCTACCCCTAAACCCTTAAACCCTCTACCCTCTACACTTAACCATTCACCCTTAACCCTCTACCCTCTATCTCTCTCCCACTCCCTCCCTCTCTCTCTCAAGACTCTCCCTCCCACCCCCTCTCTCCCACTTTGTCTCCCTCTCCTTCTCTCTCAGGTGTCTCCATCCCACCATCTCTCCCTCTCCCTCTCTCTTAGGTTTCTCCCTCCCACCCCCTCTCCCTCCCTTTGTCTCACTCTCTCTCCGTCTCTATGGATTAGGGTTTAAGGGTTAAGGGTTGAGGGTTGAGGGATTAAGAGGGTATAAAGGTTGAGGGATTAGGGTGAAAGGGAGGGAGTGGGAGAGAGATAGAGGGAGGCATGGTTAAGGGTAGAGGGTAGAGGGTAAAATGGTTTAATGGTCTAGGTTTTAAGGGTTAAGGATAAAGGATTAAGGGTTAAGGGTAGAGGGGAGAAAGATAGAGTGAGTGAGTGAGTGAGTGAGAGATAACTAAGAGAGGGAGGGGCAATAGGAGAGAGAGACTTGGGAGAGAGAAATAAGGTGAGACAATTAAGGGTAGAGGGTAGAGGGTAGAGGGTTCAATGTTTAAGGGTTAAGATTTTAGGGTTTAGGGTTAAGGGTAGAGGGGATAGAGATAGAGGGAGTGACTGAGAGAGAGAGAGAGAGAGAACTAATAGAGGGAGAGGGGGTAGGAGGGATAGAATTGAGAGAGAGAGAGAGGCAGGGACGATATATAGACTCTCACTCATCCCCCCCTCTCTCTCAAGACTCTCCCTCCTACCCCCCCTCTCTCTCTTAGGTCTCTCACTCACTCACTCACTCCCTCTCTCTCTCTCTCCCTCTATCTCTCTCCACTATACCCTTAACCCTAAACCCTCTACCCTTTACCCTCTATTTATCTCCAATTACCTCCCTCCCTCTCTCTCTCTCAAGTCTCTCCCTCCTACTTCCTCTCCCTCTTTTAGGTCTCTCTCTCACTCATTCATTCCTTCTATCTCTCTCCCCTCTCCCCTTAACCCTCTACCCTCTACCCTCTACCCTCTACCCTCCCTCTCTCTCTCTCTCTCACTAACTCCCTATATCTCTCTCTCCTTTACCCTTTACTCTAAACCATAAACCCTTAGCCCTTAAACCCTTAAACACTCTACCCTCTACCCTTAACTCTACCCTCTACTTCTCTTTATCTCCTCCCATCTCTATCTACCTAGACCTCTCTTTATTTTTTCTCACCTCTCTCTCCATCCCTACCTCTCCCTCTATCTCTATTTTCATATCTACTTCTCTCTACCTATTTGTCCCTCTATACCTATTTCTCTCTCCCTCCTTGCCTCCTCTCTCTCAATATCTCTACCTTCTTTCCCTCTCTACTTCTCTCTCTCTCTCTCTCATCTCTACCCTTAACCCTAAACCCTTAAACCCTCTACCCTGTTAGAACCCAAAAAAAAATTCATTAAAGAAACCTGAATGATTTTCCCTTTTGAACCTAAATTTTCCATCAATACCCTAAAGGTGTTTATTCATTTATATCCATTACTTTCCTATCTTTTCATAATATTTCATTTATCGCCTTACCCCCATTTAATTTCTCATTATTTTCCTATCTTTTCCTTTAAAATTCATTTCTCCCCTTTCCAAAAATGCTCATACATTTTATACCTCTACCACTCCCTTAGTGATCACTTCATATCTTATTCACCGCCCAACTGCAGCTTCCCACAAACCAGCTCGTGGTATAGCAATAAAGAGCAATCAAGGAAACCCTTACCGTTGCACCGCGGAGGGTACTCTTGAGGGCCACGGTAGAGCGGTAGTAGTCAGAAGGCGGCAGTAAACGATTAGGCACAAAATGTTTACCGTGCCACCGCACGTGGTCTAAACATAGACCGCAATATCGCGGTGGTCAATAAGTCAGCGGTGCGGAAGTAGTGCAGACAGTCACCGCGGTACCGCACACAGTGAGAATGGTGACCGCAGTGACTATGGTAAACTGTCAATGGAAGGTCAAGGCAGGTAGCAAGACGGCTACCGTGGTACCGCAGATGGTCTACAGGGAGACCGCGGTACTGCGGTAATAGTCGGGAGAAGACCTTGACGATTAAGACCGCCATACCGCCGGGTAGAAAGATAACGACCACAGTATAGTGATAAACACAATAAAAGCAGCATGCAAAGTTTACCGTGTTACCGCAGGTATAGATTTTACTATGCACGGTATAGCGGTGGTTTTTTGATGATCGCCAAGCTGACCCTCTACTGCACAACCGTGAATTGTTTGAAGGCTATCCGCGGTAAAGCGGTAGGGAGAAAAATTTAAAGGGTTTAGGGCAGCGGTATAGGATATAAGTCATTTTTTAGCCTTTTTGAACGAGAGTAAAGGAAAGTATAGGGTATAAATGAATAAAAATTTAATATTTTGATGGAAAATATTAAATTTAAATGGGAAAACCTTAGGGTTTTTTAATGAATATTTTGAACTAGAGAGAGAGGGAGCGAGCAGGAGAGAGATATAGGGTAGAGGGTTTAAGGGTTTAAGGGTTAAGGGTAGAGGGCTAAGGGTAGAGCAGAGAGATATAGGAGTGAGTGAGTGAGTGAGTGAGAGAGAGAGAGACTTGAGATAGGAAGAGCGGGTAGGAGGTAGAGACGTGAGATAGAGAGAGAGAAAGAGAGAGAGGGAGTGGGAGAGAGATAGAGGGTAGAGGGTTTTAAGGGTTAAGGTTAGAGGGGAGAGAGGGTAGGAGAGAGAGAGAGAGAGATGAGGGAGGGAGGGATATTTAAGGAGAGAGAGGTGAGATAGAGAGAAAGAAGTAAAGAGGGGAGGGGGAGAGAGAGAGGTGATAAAGATAAGTATAGGCATAATGAGGAAGGTAGATAGATTGAGAGAGGGAAAGAGAGAGGGAGAGAAAAATAGGTATATAGGGGTAGGCTAGATAGAGAGATGTAGAGTAAATTTTGTGGAAGAGAGAGAGGATGGAGGGATAGGTAAAGATGGATAGTTGAGATAGATAGAAGGAGAGAGATATAGGTAGAGAGAAGGTAAAGAGAGATAGAAAGAGAGGGAGGGAGAGAGGAGAGATAGAAAGAGGGGGAGGGAGGGAGAGATAGAGATAGTAGAGAGGGAGGAGAGAGATAGAGAGAGGTGATAGAGAGAGAATTAGAGAGGGAAAGAAGGTGGAGATATTGAGAGAGGAGGAAAGGAGGGAGGGAGAAATAGGTATAGAGGGACAAATAGGTAGAGAGAAGTAGATATGAAAGGAGAGATCTAGGGAGAGGTAGGGACGGAGAGAGAGGTGAGACAAAAATAGAGAGAGGTCTAGGTGGGGAGATGTGTGATGGAGCTGACAAGTAGAGAGATAAGAAGGAACACGGAGAGATTGAGAGGGAAGGAGGGGGGAGAGAGAAAGATGTATAGAGAGATAGGTTAGATAGTGAGAAGTAGAGAGAAAATGTGGGTGAAAGGAAGAGAGAGGGAGAGAAAGAGGGGGAGAAAGAGAGGTGAGATAGAGAGAAGTATAAAGGGAAGGAGAGAGAGGGGATATAGAGAAAATTAGAGAGGGAGGGAGAGAAGGAGAGAAGTTGGATAGAGAGAACTAGAGAGGGAATCTTAGGTCTCTCACTCACTCACTCACTCACTCCCTCTCTCTCTCTCTCTTTCTATCTCTCTCTACTATACCCTTAACCTAAACCCTTAACCCTTAACCCTTAAACCCTAAACCCTTAAAAACTCTACCCTCTACCCTCTACCCTCTATCTCTCTCCAACTCCCTTCCCCCCTCTCTCTCAAGTCTCTCCCTCCTACCCCCTCTCCCTTTCTCAAGTCTCTCTCTCTCACTCACTCCTTCTATGTCTCTCCCCTCTACCCTTATCCCTCTACCCTTAACCCTTAAACCCTTAAACCCTCTACCCTCAACCCTTAACCATCTACCCTTAACCCTCTACCCTCTATCTCTCTCCCACTCCCTCCCTCTCTCTCTCAAGACTCTCCCTACTACCCCCTCTCCCTCTCTAAGGTCTCTCTCTCTCACTCACTAACTCACTCTTTATATCTCTCTCCCCTCTCCACTCTCCCCTAAACCCTTAAACCTGAAACCCTAAACCCTTAAACCCTCTACCCTCTACCCTTAACCATCTAACCTCTATCTCTCTCCTACTTCATCCCTCTCTCTCTCAAGACTCTCCCTCCATCTCTCCCTCCCTCCATCCCACCTTCTCTTCCCTAATCCCTCAACCCTTAAAACCTTGAACACTCAACCCTATACCCTAAACCTTCAACCCTCAACCCTTAAATCCTAAACCTCTAAACCCTCTACCCTCTGCCCTCAACCAATACCCTCAACCCTAATCCCTCAACCCTTAAACCCATAAACCCAATTAAACTCTCTACCCTAATCCCTAAACCATTAACCCTTAAACCCTCATCCCTCAACCCTCTACCTTCAATCCTAAACCCTTAACCCTAAAACCTCAACCCCTATACCTTGTACCCTATATGTTGGACCTTGAACCCTAATCCATCAACCCTATACCCTCAACCATCTACCCTCATCCTTAAAATCTTGACCCTCAACCCTTAAACCCTAAACCATTAAACCCTTAACCCTCAATCCTCAATCCTGAACCCTTAATCCCTTAATCCTCAACCCTTAAACCCTAAACCCTGAACCCTTATACCCTCTACCTTATACATTAGACCCTCAATGCTAATCCTTCAACCATATACCCTTAAACCTATACCCTAATTCCTCTACCCTCAACCCTAAACCCTTAAACCTTCTACCCTCTACCCTCTACCCTCTACCCTATGCCCTCAACCCAATACCCTAAACCATCAATCCTATACCCTCAATTCTCAACCCTCTATCCTATACATTAGATCCTCAACCCTCATATATCTCTATCCCTCTCTCCTCTTCTCTCCTTCTCTCTATCTCACTTCTCCCTCCATCTCTCCCTCCATGTCTCCCTCCATCCTTCCCTCCCTCTCTACCCTAATCCATCAACCCTTAAAACCTTAAACACTCAACCCTCAACCCGATACCCTCTACCCTAAACCCAATACCCTCTACCATCAACCATATACCCTCAACCCTTAAACCCTTAAACCCAAGTAAACTCTATACCCTAATCCCTTAACCCTCAACCGTTAATCCCTTGAACCTTAAAACCTCTACCCTCTACCCTCTACCATCTACCCTATACCCTCTACCCTCAACCCTCAACCCTCAACCCTTAAACCCTCTACCCTCTACCCTCTACCCTCTACCATATAAATTAAACCCTCAACCATCAATTATCAACCCTTGACCCTTAATACCTCAACCCTATAGAGTGATGGAGGGAGAAGTGGGTAAAGAGAGGGAGAGGGGAGATAAAGATAAATATAGAGGTCCAAGGAGATGTAGAGAGAGATGATAGATAGAGAGAAGTGGAGAGTGGAGGAATGGTGGGAGAGGAAAGGAGGAGATAGAGGTGAGTGTGTGTGAGAGGGAGAGAGAGTGAGAGGAGAGAAAATGAGGGGACAAAGGAAGGGGGAGAGAGAGAAATAGATTAGAGAGGGAAGGGGGGAGAGATATAGAGTAGAGAGGGAAGGAGAGAGTAAGAGAGAAATATGGGTGAGGGAGAGAGTGGTAGGTAGTGGAGTGAGAGGTAGGTAGAGAGGGAAGGAGAGAGGGATGGATAGGAGGGAGAGAGGGAAGGAGGGGGAGAGAGAAATATGTATATAGAGATAGGTTAGATAGCGAGAAGTAGAGAGAAAAGGTGGGTGAAAGGAAGAGAGAGGGAGAGAGAGAGGGGGAGAATGGTGATTTAGAGAGGAGGGAGTGAGAGGGAAGGAGGGAAACTGGGAGAGAGGGAATGGTGATTTAGAGAGGAGGGGGTGATAGGTAGAGATAGATATAATGGTGAGATAGAGAGGAGAGAGTGAGAGAGAAAGAGAGGGATGGAGAGATAGAGACAGAGGTAGGTGGAGGAAGGTAGAGGATAGATATAGAGTAGAGAGGGAAAGAGGTAGGGAAGGAGGCATAAGTGAGATAGAGAGGGATGTAGAGAGAGAGTGATGGAGGGAGAGGTATGTATAAAGAGGGAAAGTGAGAGGAGAGATAAAGAGTACATAGGGGAGGGAGAGGTAGGGAGATAGAGGTGTGTGTGTGATTGAGAGAGAGAGAATGGTGAGATAGAGAAAAAGATCGATTGAGAGAGAAAGAGGGGGAGGGAGGGAGGGATTAGGGTTTAAGGGTTGAGGATTGAGGGTAAAAGGATTAAGAGGGTATAGGGGTTGAGGGATTAGGGTTTAAGGGTTGAGGGTTGAGGGATTAAGAGGCTATAGGGATTGAGGGATTAGGGGTTAAGGGTTGAGGGTTGAGGGTTGATGGATTAAGAGGGTATAGGGGTTGAGGGATTAGGGTTTAAGGGTTGAGGTTGAGGGATTAAGAGTGTATAGGGGTTGAGGAATTAGGGTTTAAGGGTATAGGGTTGAGGGATTAGGGTTTAAGGGTTGAGGGTTGAGGTATTAGGGTTTGAGGTTTGAGCGATTAAGAGGGTATAGGGGTTGAGTGATTAAGGTGTAAGGGTTTAGGGTTGAGGGTTGAGGGTTGAGGGTTGACAGATTAAGAGGGTATATGGGTTGAGGGATTAGGGTTTAAGGGTTGATGGTTGAGGGATTAAGAGGGTATAGGGGTTGACCCTCTATCTTTCTCCCACTCTCCCCCACTCTCTCCCACTCTATCTTTCTCCCACTATCACCCTCTCTCCCTCCCTCTCTATCTCCCACTCTCCCCCTCTCTCCCTCCCACTCTCTCTTTCTCCCACTCTCACCCTCTCTCCTTTCCTCTCTATGTCCCACTCTCTCGATCTCCAATTCTTCGCTTCTCCCCTTCTCCCACTCTCTCTTTCTCACACTCTCCCCCACTCTCTCACACTCTATCTTTCTCCCACTCTCACCATCTCTCCCTCCCTTTCTATCTCCCACTCTCTCGGTCTCCCACTCTCCGCTTCTCCCACTCTCTCCCACTCGCCCCCTCTCTCCCTCCCTCTCTATCTCCCTCTCTCCCACTCTCCCCCTCTCTCCCTCTCAACTAGAAAAGGAATGCAACATATATATTTTGATGCCTGCATGCAGCATCTGTAAGTGCCTTCCATCTATTTTTATTTCAATTCAATTTTGGATGCTCTTTCTTTTTCTCTTTTACTTTGTGTATTTGTAAGTAAACTACTAAGGGTTGATTGATCTTTCATTGCAAAAAATGTTGATTTAAGAGCCATCAAAGAGAATCTCAGCCAAAAAAGAAATGCAACATACTTATTTTGATGATTTTGACAAATCTCAATTCTGATTTCAAGCCATTATAAGAGAGCATGTGAAGCTTAGCGAGGGAATCTCAAGTTACTCATTTGAAGTTAACCTCATAATGAGCACCTATGATGTAGACATTTAAAAAGAATCTTGAATGTATGAGTGATATTGTAAAAGATATGAGAGAACGAAGTGCTAGAGGCATTGTAATAAGGTTTAATTACATAATGAGATATACTCAAATATTGTAAGGTTGGAGTTCATGTTTGGTGTAGTAGCACCTTGTTCTGTAAATACCTTGAGTAGGAAAATTTACAAACTTTGAATTTTGAAATGTAAACAATGTGAAAAAGGTCATATAAAGGTCATGTAAACAATTTGTACACATTTTTATGCAACTCATGTGACCAAGTGGACTATTCCAACAATTTAGAATAGATATGTTTATGCTAGGAATGGTCCTCTTTTGCATCGAAACATGTAGAATCGCTCTAAGCTATGTTCCACCAGATCGATCCTTTAAAGGTCCAAAGTGCAAAATGGCTGCAAACTTCAACATGCTAGTACTCGGATACCCTGACACTTAGAAACTTCTCATATAATCCTAAAGAAAAGCATTGGGCTCCTATAGGAAAACCTCTCTCGGTTTTGGCTATCTTGGAGTGGTTTTCTCGTGGCGGCGGATTTTCACTTGATGGAAAAAGTGTCAAATTCAAGCAGTGCAAAGTTGCAAAGTGGTGCAAATTTCGCTTTGCAACTCGTGTGACCAAACTAATTGCTCCAACGCATTTGAATAGGTATGTTTATGCTAGGCATGGTATTTTTTAACACTGAAACACGTGGAATTTCTCCGAGCTATGCTCCACCTGATCGATCCCTTAAGGGTCCAAACTGCAAAATAGCTGCAAACTTCAGCATCCTATTACTCGGATAACGTGACACTTACAAACTTCTCATCTAATCCTACAAAAATGTGTTGGACCCCTCTAGAAAAACCTCTCTCGGTTCTGGCTATCTTGGAGTGGTTTTCTCATGGCGGCGAATTTTCACTTGATGGAAAAGGTGTCAAATTCAAGTTGTGCAAAGTTGCAAAGTGGTGCAACTTTCGCTCTACAACTCGTGTGACCAAGTGAACTGTTCCAATACATTCAAATAGGTATTTTTATGCTATGAATAGTCCTCTTTCACACCAAAACATGTGGAATCACTCCAATCTATGTTCCACCTGATCGATCCCTTAAGGGACCAAAGTGCAAAATGGCTGCAAACTTCAGCATGCTATTACTCGGATACCCCGACACTTCGAAACTTCTCATCTGATCCTCTAGAAAGACATTGGACCCCTCTAGAAAAAAATCTTTCGGTTTTGGATATCTTGGAGTGGTTTTCTCATGGCAGTGGATTTTCACTTGATGGAAAAGGTGTCAAATTCAAGTTGTGCAACTTTCGTTCTGCAACTCGTGTGACCAAGTGGACTATTCCAACATGTCCAAATAGGTATGTTTACGCTAGGAATGGTCTTTTTTCACACCGAAACATGTGGAATCACTCTGAGCTATGTTCAATTGGATCGATCCTTTAAGGGTCCAATGTGCAAAATAGCTGCAAACTTCAACATGCTATTACTCGAATACCGTGACGCTTAGAAAATTCTCGTCTAATCCTGTAGGATTGTGTTGATCCTTTCTACAAAACCTCTCTTGGTTTTGGCTATCTCAGAGTGGTTTCCCAGTGGTGGCAGATTTTCACTTGATGGAAAAAGCATCAAATGCAAGCAGTGCAAAGTTGCAGAGTGGTGCAACTTTTGTTCTACTACTTGTGTGACCAAGCGGACTGTTCCAAAAAATCCAAATAGGTATGTTTATTCTAGGCATGGTCCTTTTTGCATCAAAACATGTGGAATCACTCCGAGCTATGTTCCATCGGATCGATCCCTTAGGTTGGAGGAGTCTTAAGTTGCAAATTTGGAAGTTACTTAAAGCAAAAAATTTGAAATGATATTGAATGGCCCACTTAGCACTCATTGCATCTAAGTGATGCTCATAGAGGTGAGGCACTAGGCCTTCCTGGGAGGTCACCCATTCCGGTATACTCCAACTCAAGCGCTTAACCACAAAGTTTTTTCCCCAAGGTTAAGCCCAGTTAGCTTGCAACCCCATTTGCAAAACCTTCAGCAAGTGTTGTGCCTTATGAAACATTCATTATAGAGCCCCTTTAGCTCATCAATTGATAAGTAGGAGGTATTTTCTATAATGTGTCAAATTGTAATATTTCTATCAGGATTCCATTGAGTAGTCATTTGTAGTATTAGATATAGTTCTAGCTTCTACAGTATTGGCTATGATTGTAGATAGTTTCAAATATCTAGATAACATCAATAGTTCAAATTACTCAAGAAGGATGAACATCTTAAAGAAATTTACATAAATCAGGACAAGTAACCTTCTTGTGGACTTAGGGTTGCAATATTTTTTCTACAACATGTTCCACCATTTCTTCAGTAGGATCAATAACACACATAATGAAGGTGTGTTTGTAGCCATGAAAGATTATGGTTCAAACTATCCAGGAGAGTGATGTTTTATCTCGACCAACCATATCTATACCATGGTTTGTTTGGAAACAAGGATGGGTTGTCTCTTCATCAACATATACATTATTTCTCGATGTGTTCACACCAGTGTTACAAGACTAGGACTCGCCTTGGGCTCGGAGCCCAGACTCAACAAATACAAAATCCTAAGAAATTCAAAGATTTTTAGGGATTTAAAACTTATTTCATGCACCCTTTAATAAATAGACCTTAAAGACACAATAGCATCATCAAATAGAAATTACAATGATCCCATACACAAACATACATCAATCACATAAGTATAAGCACAAATTTTAGCTGAAGGAAATAACACATTTAGATATATAAATATTGTGATATTGCTATCAGGATTCAATCGTGTAGTTTTACAAGTCAAACTCATTGACCCATGATTCATCAGTAGTGGTTCACAAGAACACATCTCTCATGATAATTAATGGTTCATAAGGAGGAAGATAAATCTTCATACATTTCTTCTATCACAAATGAGATAAGTGCTTGGTTTCATGAAGTTCATGAGACAACCATTAATGGGGAGTGGATACATGAAGAACTGATGGAGAATGATAATGGATTCAGACCTGCTATAAAGGATTTTTCTTTTCGTTTCAATGATGCAAGAGGTTTTTGGTTTCACTACCAAAATGAGCCTACAAAGAATGCATGTGAAACTCCTTTTGACCTTGACGGTGTACTTACTCCATCTCAAGGATCATACATTGAGGATGACATAGATCAATGCTAGGGCTAACCAATTAATAATTATACACGTGAATAAGTCAAACATGTACATGTCAATAAGGGAAGTACAAGTACTCAAAAATACGTAAGCCTCAAAAAGTATACACAAATTAAAACAAAGTATATGCACGAATACAAGGTATATGCATGAAAACATGTAAGCCACAAAGTATACACTCTAATGCATGTAAGTCACAAAGTATACACGTAAGTTGTAAAGTATACACTTGAATACATGTAACTCATATCTATTGAACCATCAATTTATAATGCAAATATGGATAGGCATCGATAAAATATATTTGTATTAACCAAATAGCCATGTAGGCATACATAAATATATGTCGATATAAGTATGAAATATATGTACAAAATAGCCATATAGGCTTACGAGAATGCCATCGAGGCATACAATGTCAAATATGTCCAATAAAAAATATGTACAAAACTGTCATGCAGGCATACAACAAAGGACTCTGGAATCAAAAGTCATTGCTCTCCATGCATAGGAAATAAAATATTTCCCTTTCCTTTTCGTTCGGATGGCGATAGGTCTGTCACTCATTTTTGCTGCGCTCGTGGAGTGCTCCTGCTACTCCTCCTAGGGTTTAGTTCATGGTGAAGTTTTAACTGTTACAATAAGAAGTAAAGACATGAATATATAGAAATTGCATTATAAAAAATGATAAATTTGACAAAATAATCACTTACAGCCATCTCACGATCTCTCTCCACAAGGGAAATATCCTCATGCCCATGCTTAGGCATGCTCAAGCCCTGTATATACCATACAAATAGACAGAAACTACGTGAATCAATAATGGTTTGATTTTTCACTAAATAACAACAATAACAACAAATGTAAATTAAAATTTACTAATTTGCCTCATACCTCTTCTACCAGAGCCATCGAGGATTGTATAGCAAATTTCACACCAATATCCATTGCCCTCGTCACATTCAGAGGTGTATCATCTCACAACAACTGAAAATAAAACAACAAATTATTCAACGTAATCAACGATGTGCATGTATAAACTACACAAATCTATTAAGTACTTGATTCATTAGTTAAACTCTTTATCCT
This sequence comes from Sequoiadendron giganteum, assembly GCA_007115665.2. Lineage (NCBI taxonomy): Eukaryota > Viridiplantae > Streptophyta > Pinopsida > Cupressales > Cupressaceae > Sequoiadendron > Sequoiadendron giganteum. Next base: position 467,785,673 of record CM021100.1, read on the forward strand.
ATTACCTGCATGAAGGTTTGAGTAAATCCACCGCCATTGGGAAGTGTTCCATCAAAACCTCCAATATTAGTCTGTTCAACATCAAAAATTGCATATTAAATTACCATTTGTAAAACAATGCCATTAATATGCAATAAACTTATAATTGTTTACTAGTTACATACCCTAGCGATAGGTGTACTGCAAAAATAGGTTGGTGGGGGGCCGGTGTATGTAGTCTCAACATTGTGACCCTGCAACTTTATTATAATCATAAAACATTTTTAGTTAATCTTGTATTTCAAAATTGAAATTTAATAAATTAAATTCAATGAACACATGCACTAACTTTTACCTGAATATCAATGCCATATGCCTCATGCAAAATGTCAGCTGCCCTTTCCATCTCCATAGCTACAGATGGATCCTGTGTACCAGTCTCTTGAGGGTTGGTGGGGTCATGTGAACAAGTAGCCCCTCAAGATTGACACACATGTGTTCTAAGGCCACCACTAGAAGACTCCCTTGGATGATGCTATAGAATAGGGCTAGTATGATGGATGACACTCTGGGTCAAAGTGTTGATTGCCTGCAATGTCTCTACGTTAGCACTTTCCTTCACGATGGAAGGCATAACAACGTGCTCATGAGGTGGCCTAGCGAGAGCTCGTCTACCTTGCCACGTAGGATCCGGTTGTGCACCATGTCTATCCTGAGCGGACTCCCCACCTCTCCCCTGGAAATCCTTCATATCAAAATAATTTGGGATTTTGTTCAATATGAACTCATTGTATAGTTTCCTAAGGAAATATTGCGGGACCTCGCAATTGTTGCACAGTGGGTAATCAAAGACCATGTACCACCTATCATAAAACCACTCCTTCATCTGTTGGTGGTGGAACCAATGGATAGGAAACCTCTTCGCATTGAGGGTAAGATTTTGATTTGTGCGTGGGTTGGTGAATAATGAGCACAAATCACCTTTTGTAATTTTTAAATCTTTCACATCCTTGTATGATAGCTTATTTGCATAATAGTCCCTAGCCGCATGTCTCCTATCTTCCCATCCAGTTATTTGTTTGCTAATTGAATCTACGTTTGTTAACATATCTTTCAATGAATTTGCTAGGGTCATTCTTTCTGTGGTTGAACCATTTGGATCACTCAACCTATTGATCAAATCCTCAATTTGTTTTTTGTTGTTCTCAATTTCACTCATTAAATTTTGTTGAGTGTCAGGAGGGGGTTGAGTGATTGGTGGAGGAGGTTGATGTTGTGGTTGATTTTGATCTTGAGGATTTGGTTGGTCTTCCTATTGAGGATTTTGAGGGTTTGCAGGTTGATTTGCATCTCCTAAAAATTCAAACAAATAGATATCAAATTCAACCTAAAACTAACAAATTCAAAACAAAAAGCATAGAATCCTTACCTCTTACAACTCCTCTTCATCATGGTGCCATCGTTGTGAAGAAATACAGATTCTTGGTGAAGAAATTCTCCTCCTAGAACGCGAGCGCGATATTTGGGTTTTTTGACCGCGGGTGCAATAAAAAATCCAGTCAAAATGCAAATGAGAGATTTGCATTTTTTTTTTGCTTTTAAGAGTTGATAACGTGAGCATGTTATAACGTACTCGCGTTATATCTTTGTAGTTTTAGCCATCGAGACCTTGCCTAGGTTTAACAAAAGACATAATATGAGCGCGTTATAACGCGCTCGTGTTATGGTTTTCAACTTTTTTTTTTTAGGGTGTCCACGAAATTGCTAGCCATTTCCATGCACCCGCCCTCTACTCTCTCTCTATCTCCCTACCTCTCCCTGCCTCTCTATCTATCTCTCCATCCCTTGCCCCTCTTTCTATCTCTCCTTTATCTTTGTCTCTCCCTCCCCCCTCTTTATATCTCTCCTCACCCGCCCTCTCTCTCTCTCTCTTTCACCCACCTTCACTCTCTACTTCTACCTATCTAACCTATTCCTCTATACCTCTTTCTCTCTCCCTCCCTCTCTCATTTTCTCTCTCAATCTCTCCACCTTCCTCCTTACATCTCTAATTCTCTCTCTATCACATCTCTCTCTCTCTCTCTCTCTCTCTCTCTCTCTCTCTCTCTCTCTCCCCTTCCCCAGTCTCTAGATAGCTACCTCTCTATCTCTAATTTTATATATCTCAACTATCCCTCTTTACCTCTCCCCCCTCCCCTCTCTCTCCCCCCCTCACTCCTCTCTCTCTTTGTTTTTCTCTCTCTCACCTCTCTCTTCCTCCCTTCATACCTCTCCCTCCCTCTCTCCTTCCCTCTCTACTTCTCTCTATCTCCCCCTCTCCCTCTCTCTTCATACCTCTCTTTGTTGCTCTCTCTCACCTCTCTCTCTCCATCCCTACCTCTCCCTTCATCTCTCCGTCCCTCTCTACTCTCTATCTCCCCTCTCCATCTCTCTACCTACCTCCCCCTCTATAAATCCCTACCACTCTCTCTACCTCTCTATCTCACCTATACCTCTTTACCTCTCCCACCCTCCCCTCTCTCTCTCTTTGATGTGCACAAAGATGTGATACAAAAAGGGGATGAAGGTGGGGAGATTGAGAGAGAGAGAGGGAAGGAGGGAGGGAGAGGTAGGGATGGAGAGAGAGAGAGGAGAGAGTGGTAGAGAAAGAGGGGAGAGAGAGGAAGAGATAGAGAGAGAAATGGGGAGGGAGAACTAGGGAGAGAGAGAGAGAAAGGGAGAAGTAAGTGAGAGAGATGTGATAGAGAGAGGAGGAATGTGGAGTGATTGAGAGAGGGAAGGAGGGAGGGAGGGAGGGATAGAGAAAGAGGTATAAAGGGATAGGTAGGTAGAGAGAAGTAGAGAGAGAAGGAGAGATGGATGGAGAGGTAGGGATGGAGAGAGAGAGAGGTAGGTAGAGAGAGGGATGGGGGAGATAGAGAGTAGAGAGGGAAGGAGAGATGGAGGGAGAGGTAGGGGAGGGAGGGAGAGACATGAGCTAAGAGAGAGATGGGGATGGAAGGATAGGTAGGGATAGTGAGGTAAGATAGAGAGAGAGGGAAGGAGGGAGAGAGAGAGGGGGAGGAGGGAGAAGTGAGAAAGAGGTGATAGAGAGTAGAGAGGGAAGGAGGGCGGAAGGTAGAGAGAGAAAAAGGTATAGAGGGATAGGTTGGATAAAGGGAAGTAGAGAGTGAAGGTGGGTGGAAGGAAGAGACAAAGATAGAGGGGGAGATAGAGAAAATTAGAGATGGAGAGAGAGAGAGGTGATAAAGAGATGTGATAGAGAGAAGTAGAGATGAAAGGAGGAAGGTGGAGAGATTGAGAGAGGGAGGGATGGATAGAGAGAAAGAGGTATAAAGGGATAGTTTAGATAGAGAGAAGTAGAGAGAGAGAGGGGAGGGAGAGAGAGAGAGAATGGTGAGATAGAGAGAATGGTAAGATAGAGAGAAGTAGAGAGGGAAGGAGAGAGTGAGAGAGAAAGAGGGGGAGAGAGAGCGAGGGGGAAGGGAGAGAGAGAATGGTGAGATAGAGAGAAGTAGAGAGGGAAAGAGAGAGAGAGAGAAAGAAGGAGAGGGAGAGGGAGAGAATATAGTGATATAGAGATAAGTAGAGAGGGAAGGAGAGAGAGAGAAAGAGGGAGACACAAAGAGAGAGAGAGAGGAGATATAGAAAGAGGGGCGAGGGAGGGAGAGATATATAGAGAGAGGGAGGGAGAGGTAGGTAGAGAGAAAGTAGAGGGAAGGAGTAAGGTGGAGAGATTGAGAGAGGGAAGGAGGAAAGGAGGGAGAGAGAAAGAGGTATAAAGGGATAGGTAGGTAGAGATAAGTAGAGAGGGAAGGAGAGATGGAGGGATATATAGGGAGTTTGAGAGAGAGAGAGAATGGTGAGATAGAGAGAAGTAGAGAGGGAAGGAGAGTGAGAGAGAATGGTGAGATAGAGAGAAGTAGAGAGGGAAGGAGAGTGTGAGAGAGAGAGAGAGACAAGATAGAGAGATGTAGAGAGGGAAGGAGAGAGTGAGAGAAAGATGGGAGAGAGAGAGAGGAGAGGGATAGAGAGAGAGATAAAGACAAAGATAGAGAGGGGGAGGTAGGGAGAGAGAGAAGTGAGATAGAGAGTAGAGGGGAAGAGAGAGAGAGAGAGAGAGAGAGAGAGAGATAAAAAAGGTGGAGATAGTGAGAGAGAGAGGTCTATAGCATAAGAGATAAACAATGAGTGAGATAGAGAGAGAGATATAAAGATGATACAACTTGTTGGTTACTAAAATTTGACCTCTTGATTATTGAAATTTGGCATGTTGATTACTAAAATTTGATCGTCTGAAAAAATATAAGATCTTTCAAAAACTAGAATTTGCATTATAACTCTAGGAGATCCGAAATCACTTTGAAACATCTTAAAACTATATACATGAAATATAACTTAAATTATACGAAACTAAATGTCCATATGTAAATATCAACCTAAATGTTTATTTCATGTATATAGTTTCACCGACAAAGAAAAAGAAAAAGAAAGACAAAAATAAATAAAAGAGTTCAAAAAAATACATTCTTAAAATTCATCATTCACATTTGGTGAGTGTCAAACAATGCATTTTCATTTGGTGATCACCAAATGAGTTGCTTTGGGAAATACCAAGCCTTAGACTTGATCATTTGAGTCATTTTGTGAGCACTAAATGGCCATTTCGGCTAAAAAATTAAAAAGTGGCATCTCTTTTGTGTCACATCTTTCTGCACTTACCAAACACAACTACCTAAGTGTGCTTAAGAAAATAGAGTGGTTAAATAAATGTAAATAAGAATAATACTACCCTAGTGAAATGACATGAACACCTAGCCTAGTGTGAACACTCTAGCATTCTTAGATGTTGATTATTCATATTATATCTTGGTGTATCACCTAGAGTGATGCCTTCTCATTCTTCGTTGCTTTATCTTTCTAATGGTCATTCCTAGGGACTCATCCATGTGCATAGTGATACTAATTTTGTCTTATGTTCCTCCCTCCTTTCTTGATGTCCACAATGTCTTCAATGCTTAGCCTAAGTCATTTATTTCCCATGTCACACAAACTATAATAGGTTTTGTTTTACTTGTGACTTTATTTTTTGTTTTCTTGTGTTGCATGACATACTCAGTTGACTTAATCTTAACCTATTGTAATTGATATGACAATAATTTTACAATATTATCATTACATTGGGCATACTTATGAGAGATAGGCCAAGGTAAAAAAATTATAGCATACTTATAAGATGTCCTCACTTCTTGATTCCATTTCTAATTTGATTTGATCTAGACTATGAAAGAAGTGACTAACCAAGACCTAAAGTATGATAAAACTCACTAGACAATATTTAAGAATAAAATAATTGGGAATTTATTCAATTAATCATTTGTAAAAATCCTTTCTTGTGAATCCTAAACCCTATCTCTCATCTTTCATAGTTTGTCAAGAGGAGATTAAGTCATTCTAATTATATACCTACATATTCACATACTAACTTTCAATTTTCCCTTGTCACAAGTGTTTATATAGTATCGAACCCATACAAGCAAACAAACGCTAATTTTTTGCTCCTTTGGACTACAATGCGACATACTAGCATCTTTGAGGTGCTCTGATGTCTTCCACAGTTTGCTCGAGTTTTCGATGTTAAATTCCTCTTTATGTTGTTTCCTTAGATTTACTTTATGTTTCTATTATTTCATTCACTAACATTTGTATTCTCTCAAAATTAATCAATTTACTCATCATTAACCTAATTCATTGTTTTATCACATCAATACTCCTTGTGTATACAACAAACGAATCAAAACTCTCAATCAATACCTCCTTAGCTATCCTTGAGGACACTAGCCAAGCACTACCCATTGTTGATTTTGCATTCCAATATTTAGGTGAGAAGATTGGTCGTTCATGCTAAATATCATAATATAACTGAGAATAGTCCAATCAAAGTCATTAAAGATGGCTGTACAACATGTGGTCGATCTGTATGAGAGTCTAATGTGCTCTCAAATACGTCCTATCCACATGAATAATGGAGACAAAATTTAACTATCTTTGTCTGCCTTGTTATCTGGTATTTTGGCAATCGCGTCGATAAGAACTGGATCATTCTTCATTGCCTTTTAATTTTGAAGTGTATTCATTTCAAAACAGAGGTGAAAATGTAGGGAGTTTATGCGAAAGTAAGTAGCCCAATTGGCTGCTTGGAAGCGAGCTTCAGTTTTTGTATCAAAGGAGTGAAAGATATTCGTGAGAGAAGCTTGAATTTTCTTAATGAATTATCTGCCATGGATGAAGAGGCTTCCCACAGAAAAATCTTTAGAAGCAACCGGGCTTTGTATAGAACACGTCCAATGACTATGAAAAGTTTTTCCATGAGTTTAAGGGATATTCCGTCGTGGGTGCAGAAGCCCTCCAGTTTTATTATTCTTCATATTACTTATTTCGTAGTGTTGGGATTTACGGGTGCTTTTGCTCTGTGGATGTGTCCTGAGAAAAATTCTGAGCATATGAGCTTCATAGATGCTCTGTATTGCTCTGTCTCTGCTGTGACTGTGACAGGTCTGCTTAGCATAAGAATACAAGTGATGCATAAGTTTCAGCAGGTTGTACTCCTGTTGCTGACAGTACTTGGTAGTCAGGTTTTTACTTCTCCATTTCCTCTGTATGCAAGAAGATTGGCTTACAGAAAGATACTTACAAATCAGGCTACGGCCATTCTGTCCAAGGTGCAAGATAAATTAATTTCAGATGAATTAGAGGCTAAAGAGGATGCTGTGAATGAGAAATTAATTTCAAATGAATGTGGAGCAAGAGAGGCTAATGACAATCACTGTAATGTTGAAGTTAAGGGGGTCATTGCTCGTGTTGGCAAGAATGAATTGGGCCAGCTGTTGAAGCATCGGCTAAGATATGCAGTGGGGAAATCTTCAGAAATGATGAAAATTGTTTGGAAGAGATGCATCTGGCCTGTAGATTACATGAGTGTTTTATCAAGAAGGATTTTGCGGTGCTGTAAGACTGAAGATCTATCTAAAGAAATTGAGATTTCTATGTGGAAGTCTATGTATATGGAGTACAAGGCCTTGACTTATCTATACAGAATTGTGGTGGCATACTTCTCGCTGGTGCAGTTGGGTGCAATTGTGCTTATTCAGATATATCTGCTTGCCTCTCCCACGTCTGGCAAAATATTAGAAAAAAATGGTGTGAACAAAACATTATTCTCTGTTTATAACGCTGTAACTTCGTTTGGAAACGCTGGATTCACTCTTCTAGACAGCAGCATGATTCCATTCAGGAACCAAGCTTTCATTCTGCTTGTGCTCAGCTTTATAATACTCCTTGGGAATACCATGTTTGGTCCATGTATATGGGTAATCATATCTTTGCTGCAGAGATTTGGTAAGGGAAGTAGGAAGGAGGTCTATACATATCTTCTCACAAATCCTCGCAATTGCTATACCCATTTGTTTCCCAAGAACCAGACGCTGTGGCTTATTATCACTGTCATGGCAATTAATACTGTTCAGACCTTGTTCTTCTGTGTTCTGGAGTGGAATTCAAGTTCTGTCAATGGTCTAAATTCTGCAGAGAAGCTTGTGGATGCGGTGTTCCAGTCTGCAGCCACACGCAACGCTGGATCCAATGTTGTCAATCTTGTAGACCTTTCTCCTCCTATGCTGGTGTTGATGGTAGGCATGATGTAAGTTGCACAACTTAGATTCTCATTCATGTGCTCTTTGATAATCAATAACTTCGACCATGTTTGATAACCAGGAAAATGAGTATAATTTATATATTCATGTGGATTACCAGCTGAATTGACCAGATGCACTTTGAAAATCAGAAATATTAGAAAAATGAAAATAGCTATAAATTATGTTATTGCAGAGGATGGTAAATTACAGAGCTGAGAAAAAATAAAACCTTTCAAGCGTGGCTGTGATTTAAGGGTTTACAATGTAGATGGATTGTTGTATTGGGTGGCTATTAGAATTGGATGTGAATTGGAGTGTGGGATTGTATTTGATTTATAGCTTTCAAACCAACTTTATATGAACGTGCCAGCCCTATAAAATTACAAGTATTCCTGGTTTTGATTGATTTCCACTTATTAAGCCCCGTCTGTTACAGCCCTGGTTTTGATTGACTTCTACTTTTCATGACCTGTCTAGAACAGTTATCTCACCAAGGTGGAAATATGGCTATTTAAGATTTACCAGTTCAACTTGTTCATAACAAAAAAGTCAGATTGGGTGATGAACCAGATTGAAGGTATCAAGACTTCTTCTAAAGTTATCCCTTCTTTGACGAATCATTTGTATAACAGACAGGGCCCAATATTCCTTCTAATCTTATATACCATAAATCCACATTCATTCTCTATAATTACGCTGGTAGTCCTTTCAATATAGTTGACTTGAGTGGTAGACATTTGTCTTTCACATAAACTGATAACGAGAAACAGGGTACACTGAACTACAGAACTCTCTCCAAAACTATTTTCACAATTTCAGTAATTATGCAAATGTTTGTATATTAGTGATCACGAGTCAGACCCATATTTTATGGGTAACTGTTGGATTAATCATCGCATTTTTGGGAGTTGATCTTATGAACCAACTGCCACTTTGAATCTAAGTGAAGATGTTAATTTAAAAATTCATTGACACCTGCAATGACAGACATGTTGTCTTTCAAATAAACTTATAACCAGAAACATGGTACGCTTAACTACAGCACTATCTCGAAAACTACTATCACAGCTTCAACAATTATTCAAATCTTTGTATATTAGTGATCATGATTCAAGGTTTATGGACCCATATTTTGCGGGCAATGAGAATAAAGAGTAGTTCACCTACTTTTTCCTTATACAATCTGATTGAAATTAAGATTACTCAATTTTCAGGTAAAATTTTGACACCTGGTATGCCTGGCAGGTATATTTCCGTTTATCCAGTCTATCTAACACGGCAGAAGACGCGAGCTCCTAAGAAGGTAGCAGGCGAAGCATCAGAAGAGACCTATACTGAACATTATGACAGTCAAATTTCTGTTCAATCGCGGAAACTTCTGGCTCGAGATTCAGCCCATATCTTTATCATAATCTTCCTCATATGCATACTGGAGAGCCAGAACATTAGCCAGGACCCTCTCAATTATTCAGTATTTAACATCATCTTCGAGGTCATCAGGTAAGCTAATTTATCAAGCTTGGATTAAAAAATCATAAAACTCCCCTTAATTTTTTTAACATGGCTAATAATATTAACAATACAACATTTGCTGCTTCTTTTCAGTGGATTTGGTAATGTGGGATTGTCAGTGGGCTACAGCTGCGCCTTAAAATCTGGGAACAATTCTTCTTCATGTCAAGATGTTCCATACAGTTTTTCTGGAAAATGGAACAGAGGGGGGAAAATCCTGCTTGTGCTGACCATGTTTCTGGGCAGACACAGAGGCCTTCCTGACAGCCTTGACTCTGCTCTGTTGCTTCCTCGTAGGGGACCCAAAGAACAAGAGTTACATTCTATGCCCCAAGTGAGATCGAATTCATCTACTTCATGGCCGAGAAGGTCTAGAGATCGATCTCGCCGCAGCTCATTTACAGATGAGAACGCAGCTAATCAGGGGCTCCAACCACCTGTACACCCATCAACAGGGCAAGACCAATGTTCTGGATAACTTATATTTTTTTCGTCTATTTTTTTATTGTTTTTCCCTCTACCTGTAGTTTGCAACTATTGTAAATTAGGGTAAATCCGGTCAAGTAATGGCAAATCTTATTTATATATTATTCTTATTTTTTCACTCTCATATTTCAAAAGCATTGAAATAAAATAAATAAATTTAAAGTTGGCATTTCTAGAAAAAAAGACTAGTAAAACATTTCATTTACGATTCATATATTTATATTTACTATTAAATATTATATTTAATATTAAATATACATGAGAATTTTTATTAACATATTTAGTCTATTGAGTTAAGCACAACTGTACTATTGGGAATAAAAGTACCCCTTATCAAGTTTATTTTGGTTCTACTTTTGCAGAAGATATTCAAGAGCATCAACAACAAGAATATTGAGGAAATATGACATAGGACATTCTTGCTTGATTGAACGTTGTAAGGGAAATGTGTCTAACAACTCTTTGTTTATTACTAATTAAGCATTGACATCTTTGAATAACATTTGGACATGTTTGCAAATCTTTGGACCAAAAATCAGCCACTATAGCATCTTAAGAATAAAAATCCAATGCTTTCTGTCATAGCCTTTATCAAAATCCAACTTAACCAACATGACATTTTGCCTCAATTGTTGAGCCCATTCAATAGTTACCCAAGATAGTATAAGGTTATCAAGGATAAATCTCTCACTCACTAAGGAACCCAGTTTGTTCTAGTTTAACTAACCCTTTTTCCACTAGTTTGATCCTTGCAACTATGGCTTATAGGAAGTGCAAGGTGATTGGACACCATCCAGAGACAGTGTTATCATTTTTCACCTTTAGAAGGAGTTTAATGAGACCTAATAAACCTTGCTCCAAAGCCTCTAAGTATAATAAATAAAATCCATCTTTAATATATTGCCACATAGTTTGATAGAATTCCATTGAAATCCCATCAATAGGACTTTTGTTAGGGGTCATTGAAAACATCATAGTCTAAAAATTTACAATTAGTATTATAAAATTAAGATAGCTTGGTCCTTGTTCTTTATGATTTTGTGTCTAGTTCAAGGTTAGCTCATCATAAAATCTAACTTCTCATGTTGAAATAGATCCAGTTCCTTAATGGATTTCAAAATATTGGAAGAAAATTAAGCATGGGCATATTTCTCACTACCTAGGCATCCCCTTTTAGCTAGGGCCTAAGTGTTCTCCTCTCTAAAATGTGGAATTAGTTTCTAAATAAGCTTTGTACTTGGGGGAACAATGTTTTGTCCTTAGCTAGAAATATTCAAGTTTTCAACCATACATTTCTTGCATCACATATGTAATACTCCACTTATAGGATGCCTTCAAAAAAAGGTTATGAAGATTTAAACAAAAGCATCTATCACTTTTTATGGTCTAATTGCAATGGTGATGCTAGCTTTAAGTCCACTTCCTCGCTTAATTATATATCCATCTTTAAGCTAAAGGTGGATTGGGTCTATTGGAACCTATAACTCAAGGAGTTTATTTGTTAGTTAAATATATAATTAGAGTTGTTATTGGAGAAGAGCCATGGAAAAAAAAAAGTATCATCGAATCATACAAGCTACTGTCAAAGGGAAATGGAAATTTGTTTGATGGTTAAAAAATTTTGTTGGCCACTTACTTTCATTTAAAATCATCATTTTCTTGTCTTTCCATATGGAAGATGTGGCAACAAGTTTGCAAATGTCTAAATTGGAAAATCTCTTCCTTCCAACATGGTTTCAGTTTTGGGTCTTCATCTATTTGGTAGAATACAATGGTGCAATATCAAGGTCAACCTCTTGTTGTCTCCTTTCCAAGACATGCTTATTATTTATTCAGTAAAGGGATTTGATAGTTTGGGGCTTTTAGGAATTTTAATTCTCTAAATTGGGTTACTTGGAAAAACATTAAGAATGTTTTTTGTCTAAACAATAAGTCTAAAGGGTTTGTCATTTTTGTTAAAGCACTTGTTCTTATGGACCTTGTTATGAAACTTTGCACTTCCTTGCATTGTAATTTTCTCAAGGATTGGTGAGGCTGTCTAAGTATCAATTTTTTTCTTCACTTTAAGAATGTCTATTTGAGTCTCCTACCTTCTTTGTCCCTCAATCTAAGGTTGAATTGACAATTTGGAAATGTAGACTCCAAGAAAGGACATAAAGAAAATTGGGTGCTCAAGTTTGGAGATCTAACGTTGATGCTTATGCACAAATTTTAACTTGGAAACTCTTATGCTTCAAACTAACTATGTGGGACAAGTTGAGATGTATGATATTTTAACTGATTAAATGTTTGTTCTACTAGCATAATGAGAGTTTAAAAGTATATTTTCTCGGACTGTTTGTGGGCCAAAAGAAAATGGAATGTATTTTAACATTTATTCATACTATTTTTTACCATGTTTTATGTTGGAAAGAAGATAATTTGGGCTTTTTCCTTCAAAATTATGTTTTTATTCTATTTTATGAAACCTACTATTTTTCTTAATATATAGAAAAGTAGATGTTTGTCTTTTCAAAGCATCAGGATGTTGAAATACTAAAGTTTCTACTTGATATTCTTTTCCAAATTGTTTCCTCGTGTTCTCAGTTGCAAGGTGTTCCCAAAGAGCACATGAAGATCAAAAACTTCTTGGATAAGATGAATATTCAAATTTTATAGCTCCATAAAAAATATATTTTGAGTTCCAAAAAATTATAATGTATGCTAAAGTTCAGAATTTAAGGATGACCTTTTGTAATGAGAATTTTTTTTTTTGGTGGCTATGGAGTGTTATTCTTATTTCATCAGGCTTGTTATGGGTTGTATTGAACTATTTTTAATGCTATAACTTCTTTTATTTTCTCAATTTAATATGTTGATTGTGTTATTCTATGTAATTTTTCTTTCATTTTTTCAATATATAAAAAAGAAAAAGTTATTTTATTATATCCAACCCTTACTACTATGATAAAAAGGATCTCAAACTAATTATTTAATATTTAAAATAATATTTAAGATATAAATATTTTTAATGCTTCGCCTTTGCATAACATACCTAAACCTTGTATTTATTTTTATTTTTATGCAAATGCAATCACATTATGAATTATGCAAATGAAATCACATTATGAATTATTATTATTTTAAAATCATGTTATAAATTACAATGTTAGTTCAAAAGTGCCTCTAGGTAGTCAAAGCATGTACTTATTAGCAAGAGTGTAATAATTATCGTATGGGCTATAACAAAACCCTTTTAATCCTCACATTGCACTCCTTTATCTACTTTGTTGTAGAACCCATTCATTATCCTAGAACAACACCACTTGTATATAGTGTATAAGGGACTCTTTTAGAGGGTCCAATCCATCCAAAAAAAAATTAAATTACCATTGCACAATATGAATATTAAGAGGAGTATCAACTAATCTCATCATACGAAAATGAAGAAAATGTTATTAATTTCCAAAATCTACCTAACATTGTTTTATACATATTTAATGATTAAAACTAGTCAAGCTTATCTTGAAGTATAAGATGTATGGCCACTGCAGCTAACAAGTGTTGATGTCGAAGGCCCAACATTGACCTGTTAAATATCCAAGGTGAGTTTTAAGGCTACCATTTATATAAGGTTAAAGTGTTCACATGCACTAGTTAGATTTTTATTTCTTTACTAGTCACATACACGTGGACTCAAGAGATCATCATTCAGACAAGAGGTGGATGGCCTCCAAATGCGGGTTGAACACTCTAACCCTAAAATTTTATTATAATCAATCTAGTAATTTAGTTAATCTTACATTTCAAAATAAAATATAATAAATTCAATTTGACTTTGTTCAAATTAACAAGTCTATCAATGCCAAATATTTGATCCAATAGATCTTATGTTGAATGATGTAATCTAATCCACTATTAATGCATCTTGATACTAGCCACATGCATCTTAATCATCCTTAGACCCATAAAAACAAAGAGACCTGCAATTATTACATAAGTGATGTGAACATCAAGACCTAGAAGGTTGACCTGCATCACTCTATGCTAGAGGCCTAGTGTGTTGTAAAAGGGTCTAAGTGAGTGAGCTAATGAATTGCAAGGTATCAACCTCAACACCCTCCTTCACAATAGAAGAGATTGTGACATACTTAATCTATAGCCTAGCAATGGGTCTTTGTGTTTAGTTTTGGGAATGTTGTTCCCCCACTTTATCTTGTACAAGTTTTCCACCTTTACCTTGAAACTCCCACATGTCAAAGTAGTTAAAGATCTCATTGAGGACAAACTCGCAATAGATTTTTTTCAAAAATTATTATAGGACCTCATTATTATTGCACATGGAGGATTGTTAAATTTACCATCGACCACCTATTCCAAAAAATATTCCTTGTCCCTTGGTGGTGGCACCAATGGATATGGAACCTCCTGAAAGCATCATGTAGGGGTGCATTGGTTTGTGGGTTAGTGAGCAATGCACACAAGTCAGATTTTAATACATTTTTTTTTTTTTTGCTCATAGGATAATTTTTTGGCATAAAATTATATTTTGTGTACCCTCTTGTTTGACCAAGTGTTGATTTGGCCACTCATGAATTATATGTGAGAGATGATCGATTCTAGTTAAGTGGCAATGGTATACTTAGGGGAGTTTGTTCTTGATGAATCTTGAAATGTAGAAAAAAAGGTTTGGGTAGAAAAATGGGGTATGATGGACCTATCAAGTTCACTATTTCATTAGGAAATGAGATCCACACAATAAAATGATTATCAACCCTTAGGTGAATCAAGTCAAAGTATGAATCTACAAATTTCCTTTTTGTGTCAGGATGAGGGTCTTGGTCAAAAAAAAATTTGGGGAGAAAAACTAAAAATAGTAAATCAACACCAAATTGAAATCTAACACTTGGAACAACAAGATTAAAATCTCAATACTAACAGAACTAGAAAACAAAATGTAGATCAGAGAAAGGAAGAAGAATGTATACCAGTCACCAAAAGTCAGTTTCTAAAGTTGATCTAGGACTCATTCGCCCAAGGGTGAATGGGTCCTGAGTTAGGGTTTGTCTACAACTTTCAGGAGCCTCTACTATAGATCTGAATCTTGCAATTTACCCAAGTTTCAGGTTTGAAAAGCTGGAAATAAATTTTGTAAGTGAGTTTTCATGAGAAGATGACAACTTGACAACTTTTGCAACTTTGATAACTTCATCATTTTTTCTCTTCAAAGGATCTTCAATATTTCTTCCACCTAAATCCGCAAATACAAATCAAGAGGGAAAAATGTTTTTTTTTGGTGAATGGGGGTTTGCCTTAGTCAAACCCTGTTTGGTAATTAAACCTTGAAATTAAATGAAACATGAAAAAGGGAATGAAGAATGAACAAAGAAATTTTAGCACTCAACTTGAAACCCTTGCATAAACCTTGGAACGAAATTTGCAATTTTCATGAAATGGCCTCAACGGATGTGGATCTTGACACTTGATTCTTGCTTGAAATAATGCTTTGAATGCTTGAACAGATCATGAAACCTACATCACCATATTAGCTCCAATAACATTCATGATGCAAGAATACTTTGACATGACAATTAGATATTGATTGTTGCAATAAATCTTCCTTTGAATGCCTTTGATCACTCTTGAAAATGCCCTTGAAATCTCATAAACTTGCTAGGTTATTGAATTTATTTTTTTAGAATTGGAAATGATGAAATAACCTTGTATTTATAGGTATTTATCCTTAATGTCCCAAAATTCAATTATCACAAGCCGACATTGAAATATAGACTTGAATATATTAAAATATCAACAAAAATATAATTTAAATTTAGGTCCTAGGTCTAAGGGAGGACCCATTCGCCCTAGGTCCCTAAACCCATGACACACATTGCTCAATGAGAAGTGTTATGTTAAGGAATTAATGAATGTTAGGCTTCTTCTTCGGAAAATGTAATAAAATAGGCTTGGTAAATGAACTAAGGGGCCAATTAAGGAAAATGAAGCTCAATTAATTAAAGGATCCCTAAATAAGTGTGAAAGTGTAAAGGGGTACACTTTGCAACACTCAAATAAGGCACAATTAAGTCCAAATTAACTAGGAGTGCCCAAACAAGTGTGAAAATGTAAAAGGGATACATTTTCTACACTATAGATCTCTAGCAACGTTTCAATTATTGCCTCAAGTTATCTCTTATTATTTTTTAGTGTTTCCTAATATATTTTTTTGCTTCTCAAAAGGATGTTGAGGCATTTTCGGAGGGGTTTGTTACGATTTTTCTTCACCAAGGTTTTCATGAACTGGTTCAAATGAGGGTTTTCATCAACTAGTGGAACATTTTCAATTCTTGAAAATTAAACAAAATCCACTAAAAACAATTTATATTTGTCATCTAATCAAATTTTTACACTAAAAAATAAAAAAACTAACCTTCTTAACCTCGAGGACAACATGGCAACATTTTCGTGGTAATTTGGCAAAGAAACGATGGTGATATGATTACTACACAGTACAAACATGCTCCAAAAGGGTTGCAATATATTGCTTTGTTGTTGAGAGGCCGAGTTGAAATAAGCTTGGCCTCTTATTTTTTCTTTTATACTTAGCATAATGTGAGTGCATTATAATGCACTCGTGTTATGTCTATTAGGGGACCAAAAAGTGGTGATCCCCCAACTTTCTACACTTAACCTCTCATCTTACAATGGCATATGATGCTCATACACATCATGATGACATTCAATTATCTTGTAACCTCTTGGACACATTACAAAATATTGGCATATGATCAAGAATGCTACCTCAAACTAGGATACAATCTTTCCCATGTGAGAAAAATAAAAAACTAAATACAAATAATTAATAAATATGGAACATTGAGATGCATGGTTGATACACATTTCCCTTGACAATATTTTGATTCAATTATATACTCAATATGCTTATATCATCATCATCTTTCCTTAGAGTCATCCTTAATTTTTTATTTTCGTATATTAGGGGTAATCTTATGCATTTATGCTTATCATTAATTTATATGATATTACATGTTATTTCCTATTTAATTTGTTCCCATCTTAGTGGAATGCCTTAATTTGTAATAACCATTGACATGTTGCACACTCTCATGATAGGCTTGGCTCATGGTTTGATCCATATTCATCTCTAATTACCCTTATTTACACTAACTCTTATTTATTTATCATTATTACACTCTCATTTGTACTCAATTCTATATATTCATTCCTACCTCAAAATGATCATTTTAGCCATAAGATTCATGTAGAGGCACACGAGAACAAGAATGAACTTCAAAACATCAAATAGAACTCGTCTCCTACCTCTTTCTACTAGACATTATATAAACTGACTATGAATAATTTTTATATGACATTTTGCTATGTCATAATTTTCAAAGACATTTAAAGTGCCCTTAATTTCACGAAGGTGAATGCAAAGATCACATATTGATTTCTAATGGGAAAAAGAATCACATGTATATATAGGTCATCTAAATATTGGTGAATGTTGTCTTTGATATTTCTCATCACCATTAATATAGCCCACCTAAGGGATTTGAAAAGGAGAATACATTTGCCTAGTGAGTTGATAAACTCCTAAATAGTGTCCCAGGAAGGCAAACACATATTCTTTTTTACTATGCACATTCTAATATATCATTCTTATGCAATACAAATTAACTCTACACAACAAATTCAATTCATGTTTGTTAGAATCAAACTCAAGACTTGGGGTTGAACTACAAAGATTTCTAAGCTATTATGGATTATGATACAGACATTAAACTTAAGCCATTTATTTTCTAAAGGTGGCAACCTAGTTTTAAATATTATCACCACTGGTCTTTCATAATCAAATTTTAAGCTAGCATAAATATTTATTCCTCTTATTTAATTTTCATGCATTAATTATAAGTATCTATCCCATCTCTAATTAATTTGTTAATCACAATTTATTTGATTATCCTATAGATTATTTATGTAAAGCATTTTGATAGCTAGGGAGAGGGGCCATGACTTAGGCAGGGTCCTATTGTTGGTATAATACTTGTGGTTATGGGATTCAATCTTGCAACATATTTGTACTATATATTATTATTAATTATTTCACATATAAATCAACAAATGACAAAATGTTAGTCAAGATGGATCCTTTCATGAACACGAGAACTTATGAGTGACACATCAAAAAATCATAAACGCATTCACTATCAAGTGTAATATTTTTTTTATTTTTATTTTTTGCTTTATATAAAATAGATCATAACCATCTCATAAGGTGTTGATGTGAACAATTATTGCTTGTATGTGGACAAGTAATATTCTTATGTGTACAAGTAGAGGAGTTGAATATAAGTTGTACTTTAAATAAGAATAAAGTGTTTTTATAATAATAAATAGTATTTTATGTTCAACTATTAGATTATTTATGCGGGATGTAAAAATTAAAATAACAAGATTTATGGTTACTATCTAAAAGATACTATGACTTTTTAGTTTATATATCAATATGATGCTATTGTACCAACAAACGATATCCTTTTGTTTAATTACAAGAAATGACATGCTCAATTTTTCCTTAAATCTTTAAAAATTCATGTTAGAAACTGTTCTCACTAAACATGTTGATGTGACAAATTGCATGATAAAACATACCTCAAACCTTAATTATAGATAGAGTCCATAACACATTTCTTAAAACATAAATTATTCTGAAGTTACTTTATTCATGCTAAATATCAGAATTGACTGAGAATAACCCAACCAAACTCATTAAAGATGGCTCTACAACTTGTGGTCATTTTGTATCAGAGTCCAATGTGCTTTCAAATACGTCCTCTCCACATGAATAATGGAGACAAAATATAGTTTTCTAAGATTGCCGTCTTGCCCAGGGTATTTTGGCAAGCGCGACTGGAAAAACTGGATTGTTCTGCATTGCCTTCTAATGTTGAAGTGCACTCATTTCAAAACAGAGGTGAATTGTGCGAGTGTAAGTAGCACAATTCGCTGCTTGGAAGTGAGCTTCAGATTCGTACAAAGGAGTGAAAGATATTCATGTGAGAAGCTTGAATTTTCTTAATGAATTATCTGCCATGGATGAAGAGGCTTCCCACAGAAAAATCTTTAGAAGCCACCGGGCTTTGTATAGAACACCAGTGACTATGAAGAGTTTTTCCATGAGTTTAAGGGATATGCCGTCGTGGGTGCAAAAGCCCTCCTGTTTCATTATTCTTCATATTACTTATTTCATAGTGTTGGGATTTACTGGTGCTTTTGCTCTGTGGATGTGTCCTGAGAATAATTCTGAGCATATGAGCTTCATAGATGCTCTGTATTGCTCTGTTTCTGCTGTGACCGTGACAGGTCTGCTTACCATTAGAATACAAGGGATGCATAAGTTTCAGCAGATTGTACTTTTGTTGCTGACAGTACTTGGTAGTCAGGTTGTTACTTCTCTGTTTCCTCTGTTTGCAAGAAGATTGGCTTACAGGAGGATACTTACAAATCAGGCTATGGCCATTCTGTCCAAGGTGCAAGATAAATTAATTTCAGATGAATCAGAGGCTAAAGAAGATGCTGAGGATGAGAAATTAGTTTCAAATGAATCAGGAGCAAGAGAGGCTGATGCTAATCACAGTAATATTGAAGTTAAAGTAGAAGTTAAGGGGGTCAGTGCTCGAGTTGGCAAGAATGAATTGGGCCAGCTGTTGAAGCACCGGCTAAGATATGCAGTGGGGAAATCTTCAGAAATGATGAAAATTGTTTGGAAGAGATGCATCTGGCGTGTAGATTTCATGAGTGTTTTATCAAAGAGGATTTTGCAGTGCTGTAAGACTGAAGATCTATCTAAAGAAATTGAGATTTCTATGTGGAAGTCTACGTATGTGGAGTACAAGGCCTTGACTTTTCTATACAGAATTGTGGTGGCATACTTCTTGCTGTTGCAGTTGGGTGCAATTGTGCTTATTCAGATATATCTGCTTGCCTCTCCCACGGCTAGCAAAATATTAGAAAAAAATAGTGTGAACAAAACATTATTCTCTGTTTATAACGCTGTAACTTCGTTTGGAAACGCTGGATTCACTCTTCTAGACAGCAGCATGATTCCCTTCAGGAACCATGCTTTCATTCTGCTTGTCCTGAGCTTTATAATACTTCTTGGGAATACCATGTTTGGTCCATGTATATGGGTAATCATATCTGTGATTCAGAGATTTGGTAAGGGAAGCAGGAAGGAGGTCTATGCATATCTTCTCACAAATCCTCGCAATTGCTTTACCCATTTGTTTCCCAAGAACCAGACGTTGTGGCTCATTATCACTGTCATGGCAATTAATACTGTTCAGACCTTGCTCTTCTGTGTTCTGGACTGGAATTCAAGCTCTGTCAATGGTCTGAATTCTGCAGAGAAGATTGTGGATGCGGTGTTCCAGTCTGCAGCCACACGCAACGCTGGATCCAATGTTGTCAATCTTGTAGACCTTTCTCCCCCTATGCTGGTGTTGATGGTGGGCATGATGTAAGTTACATAACTTAAATTCTCATTCATGTGCTCTTTCACAATCAATGATTTTGACCATGTTTGATAACCAGGAAAATGAGTATAATTTATATATTCATGTGGATTACCAAATGAAGTGATGAGATGCACTTTGAAAATCAGAAATGTTGAAAAAAGCAAGTAGATATAAACTATGTTATTGCAGAGGATGGTAAATGACAGCTGAGAAAAATAGAGACTTTCAAGCCTGGCTGTCATATAAGGGTTTGGAATATAGATGGCTTGTTAAATTAGGTAGATATTAAAATTGGATGTGAATTGAAGTGTGGCTTGGACTGTGGGACTGGATTTGATTTAAAGCTTTCAAACTAACTTTATATGAACCTGCTGGCCTAACAAAATGACAAGTACTCCTGGTTTTGATTGACTTCCACTTTTCAAGCCCTGTCTATTACAGTTTTCCCTTACCAAGGTGGAAATCTGGCTATTTAAGATTTACCAGTTGAACTTGTTCACAACAGAAAAAATTAAATTAGGTGATGAACCTTATTAAAGGTATCCCTTCTTTGATTCACAGACAGAGCCCAACATTCCTTTTAATCTTATACCATAAATTCACTCACTTTCTATAATTACACTGGTAGTCCTTTCAATATAGTTGATTTGAGTGGCAGACATTTGTGTCTCACATAAACTGATAACCAGACACAGGGTGCACTGAACTAGAGCACTCTTTTGAAAACTATTTTCACAATTTAAGTAATTATGCGAATCTTTGTATATTAGTGATCATGAGTCGCACCCATATCTTATAGGTAATTGTTGGATTAACCACCGTATTTCTGAGAGCTATGGACTAACTAACCGTCACTTTGGGTCTAGGTGAAGATGCTAATTTTTGGGTTCAGATGAAGATGCTAATTTTAAGGTGATACCTACAAATTTTAGTATAATATCAAGCATTTGTCTTTCAAATAAACTGATAACCAGAAACAGGGTACACTGAACTACAGCACTATCTCCAAAACTATTTTCACAATTTGAACACTAATGCAAATCCTTGTATATTAGTGATCATGAGTTAACCTTTATGACTAATATAAGTCAACCTTTATGGACCCATAAATGAGAATAAAGAGGAGGTCACCTATTTCGTGCTTATACAATCTCTTTGAAATTAGCATTACTCAAGTTTCGAGTAAAATTTTGACACCTGGTATGCCTGGCAGGTATATTTCCGTATACCCAGTCTATCTAACACGCCAGAAGACGCGGGCTCCTAAGAAGGTAGCAGGCGAAGCATCAGAAGAGACCTATTCTGAACATTATGACAGTCAAATTTCTGTTCAGGCGCGAAAACTTCTGGCTCGAGATTCAGTCCATATCTTTATCATCGTCTTCTTCACATGCATACTGGAGAGCCAAAACATCAACCAGGACCCTCTCAATTATTCAGTATTTAACATCATCTTCGAGGTCATCAGGTAAGCTAATCTATCCAGTTGGATAAATTTTTGCATAA
Organism: Sequoiadendron giganteum; assembly: GCA_007115665.2. Lineage (NCBI taxonomy): Eukaryota > Viridiplantae > Streptophyta > Pinopsida > Cupressales > Cupressaceae > Sequoiadendron > Sequoiadendron giganteum. The sequence goes on from CM021100.1 coordinate 467,807,370, forward strand.
AACTCCCCTGAATTTTTTTAACATGGCTAATAATATTATCACTACAACATTTGCTGCCTCTTCTTTTCAGTGGATTTTGTAATGTGGGATTGTCAGTGGGCTACAGCTGCGCCTTAAAAACTGGGAACAATTCTTCATCATGTGAAGACGTTCCATACAGTTTTTCTGGAAAATGGAACAGAGGAGGAAAAATCCTGCTTGTATTGACCATGTTTCTGGGCAGACACAGAGGCCTTCCTGACGGCCTTGATTCTGCTCTGTTGCTTCCTCGAAGGGTAGCCCAAGAACAAGAGTTTGCAACCATACATTACATGCCCCAAGTGAGATTGAATTCATCTACTTCGTGGCCGAGGAGGTCTAGAGATCGATCTCGGCGCACTTCATTTACAGATGAGAAGGCAGCTGATCAGGGACTCCAGCCACCTGATCAAGACCAATGTTCTGGATAAAGCTCCACTAAAATCACCTCAAATTGGTATATACTGTGAAGTTTCAAATTGAGGCAATAGTTGTTCGTAAGTCTTGAAGGCACATAAATTCTAAACGTAACCAGGTGGGAATTTGTTTGTTTATGGATAATTATCATTTTATTAACAATTAGGGTATAAAATTATTAGCATTATAAATGTTTGTGAGTACAAATGTTCTAGGGTTTTTTTGTTTTGTTTTTTTTAATATTTGACTTTTTTAGATCCATATATTAAAGATATTTTTTATTTATAATTTTTAATAAATAATTTATTGTTTTATTTTTTGAAATACTTAATTTTTAAATTACTTTATTTTAAGAGTTATTTGAAAAAAATTAATGAAAACAAAACAAATTATTAGTACTTGTTATTAGATAGTATTATTGTAATGAGTTTTATTTAGCTATTTATTTGTAATTATATTTTTAACAAATGGGAAAATATAATTTCTTTTTGCTAATAAAATATTTATCTATTTTAAAGTGAAGATGTTTTAATTGAAATTATTTATGTAGAATTTGATTTGTTAAGATATTTAGATCTTTTTTTTGTTAGCTAAAACCTTTTACTTGTTATTACAACATTAGAAATTAAGGACAATTAATATGATAGTGCTTCAACAAGAACATTATTTTTAGCATTTTAGTGAGATTGTAAAATTCCCATCTCGGGCACTACAATTTTTTTTTTTTTTTTTTGTATTCACAACATTTACCAACTTAAATGATTGAGCACCTTCCATGAATCTTAGTAGTGTTAAACTACAATATGTCTCCATTCTCTATGGAGACATCAACTCACCATTGCCCATTATAATCTTGCACATAAGAGTGGCAAGGTCCCAAGGTTAAGGCTTTTCCTAGACCTACAACCTAAGCTTCGAGGGTTTGTGATGACCTTGCCTATCTATCCCCTCATGGGAAATCAAAGGCTTCATAGTTTGCCCCACAATGACAAAGGGAGTTCAATCTCTCCTCTTGTATGAGATCTATTATCTCATCTTAACCCATGACTGTTAATTTAATACATATAAGCTATCAACATAGTCAATTATAATATAATGATAATAATCTTGCCATCAAGTGTTAGGTCCATACCAAACATTACCAAGCATTAGTGTACAAACATTCACAATATTCATAAGGGGCATCATACCATAATCCCAAAGATCATACACAATGTAAGTCACAAGCATACCTCTATATACACAAGTTGACTAGCTTGTACACATCTATCAACATAGTCAATTATAATATAATGATAATAATCTTGCCATCAAGTGTTAGGTCCATACCAAACATTACCAAGCATTAGTGTACAAACATTCACAATATTCATAAGGGGCATCATACCATAATCCCAAGGATCATACACAATGTAAGTCACAAGCATACCTCTATATACACAAGTTGACTAGCTTGTACACATCACTAGTATAATAGTGACTGGATCATAAACAAATCATAAGTATAATGATGATTAGCTCATGTGTACATCACAAGTACAACAATGATTATCTCATACAAATATCACATTTATATTAGTGATTGGCTCCAACATATATCACAAATACATAGTGAAAAACTCTAACCATACATCACAAATACACAATAACAAGCTCCAACATATATCACATCCATAATAGTTGGTTAACACATCACACTGGCTAACACATCACAATGGCTGACACATGTCCATAATGCATCCTAGATAGAAAGAATATTGGTGCATTGCACACTACACCGTGGGTCCTATCCTTTCCACCAGTCTTCTGCATCATTGGAAAAATGGGAAGAGAATTCGGTGCATCCCATACTACACCACGGGTATGTCCTCAACCCCACAAGGGTAAGTATATAGTCTGATAATTGGGAGGGGATTCAGTGCATCCCATACTACACCGCATGTCTGTCCACCATCCTAAGGGTTTCCCCAAGTAGTGAACATACCGAACCCGGTGGATTTCAACTTCAATCGGGGTGATCCCACAATACTGGTTTACAATTTTTGGGCAAACTAGACACTGAATTGAATTTTTTTAACTAAATCTTTACTTTTGGGCTCTTATAGCAGCTAAACCGCGAGGAATTTGAAGATGATGCAAACTAGTGATTTGTGACATTTTATCTATAGATTATAAATATATTTTTTTCAATTTTTTTGGAATGAGATTGCACTTTTTTTCCATCTCCTTTGAACACTGGGTTTTATCAGTACAAACAACATTTTTAAAGACTGATGCTCACCGTATACAAAATAACTTTTTTGTATGAAGGATAAAATTCTATTTTTTTTGAATTTAGATTTGTAACTATGATATCTAACTAGTTCATTTGGTTTGATAGTGTTTTATTAAATATTTTTCCTTAATCAAGTTTCAAAGTCAAACCAATTACAATTCAAGCATAGGCGGACCGTATACAACATAACCTTTTTTGTATGTATTGAAATTCAAATTTTTTTTTAATGGATCAAGGAAATCAATACCCAATTTGAACATATTTTTCAAAATTTTATTTTGATAATCTACTATTTTTCCACGTGTAGAACAAAGAGCTTGATTTTCGGTGAAAAATCTATGTTTAATAAAACTAAAAAATAAAATACATAATAAAACCAAAACATATTAAAATTATATTCAACGGATAGTTTATTCTGAGGACTATTATTATCTAGTTGGGTCTCTAAAGTTTTCTCCATTTTCATCCTCAAATTGAGCTTTGAAAGACATTTTTTTACAAAAATTTACTAGCCTTTTGGGAGATAGGGGGAAATGGGGGGTTCGCTCGAACCATTGTTCGAACGAACCCCCAAAGTGCATTCACTCAAACATGGGTTCGAGCGAACATATGTTCATTTGAACCCGTTTAAATAATGTATAAAATTTTGGATAGGGGGGTTCGATCATGGGTTCGATTGAACCCCTTGCTATATACATACAAAAGTCAAACGTGTTTTTCAGGGTTCATTTGTATTTTTTCTGAGCTCAGAGAAGACTGTAACCTTCATGATTGTGGGCGTGTGGGCGCCAGTCTGTAAAAAAGAGAAAGGCAACAATTTCCAGGTGAAAAGTGAGTAAGTTTTTCAAAAAGTTATAAATTTTCTTTAAGAATTTATCTATGAGGAAATTGTTCTTGCAAGTTTTTCACAACTCTTTTTTGCCACAAGTTTTTTGCATTTTGGAGGAGCATTTGTTTTGAGTCATTTTTAATTTGAAGAAGAAAATGGGAGAACAAGCAAAAAGATAAAATAAGGCTCAACAAAAATTTTCAAAAGAAAAAGAACAAAATATGTGCAAACAAAACTTGACAAATTATCATAGAAGGAAACAAGGTACATGCTTATTTCTTCTCTCTCTTTCTCTCTCTTGTTAAATATGGGTAAATTTGTTTACTTACAATAGTGGGTTCATCAAATGTCTTATCTAGCAGCAAGGAAAAATGCATCAAATAATTGATATATAAAAAAATTGAAGGTTCCTCATTTCAATTTTATGAAAATGAAAACTCAAATGAACATCCTCAATGAGTTCCATAAAACTAAAATCTGCAAGTTATCACTAGATTTTGAATATAAATGAGTTCTATATGATTGTGCCCATTTAAAAATATTAAGATGTGAAAGAGATGCATTTTGTTGTAACTATCTTGTTCTTATTAATGTTTATTCTAATATGTTCGAAGCCAAAAATTAAATTATTTGAGTGTTGAAATTATATTTGTTGTTTTATAACTTGAAAATTAGATTTTGTGGTATTAATATAGGGACTCAAGGTTGAGACACAAATCCTGACGATCTCCTGTAATGGGATACCTTAGAAGAAAAATAAAATATTTAAATACTATCAACTATCTACTTAGGTACAAAGAGGCTCATTGACTTACCACACTGTCTAACAACATGCTAATTTTATGAAAACCATAACATTCTTATGTTATAACATGATTGAATTATAGTTTGATAGTAACAAGTCTAAAGCTTAGTCACTAGCATGCATAAATTCAATTGCGTTAAAAAATGAAAATAGAATAGTGCTACCATGTTGTAACACACTCATATTTTTGATGAAAAATAGTCATGAGTAATGTGTGTTATTTTCTTCATAATAGTATAAAATTATTGTGTGAGTGTATTTTTGTTGATTTGGGGTAATTTTAATTTAATGAATAATTTCTCTATAACATGGAAGGGGCAAGTTTCTTTAATTTTTGAGCAATTTGAGTTCAAAATTAAATCACTTTTATTTTCATTTATGTTGAATCATTTTTTAATTATTAGAAATTTTGAATTTGTCGACACCTCCAAACACTCATCTAGTCAATAAATTATGCAAGGTAAATTTTATGTTGAATGAAATGCATAAAATAGCCCCCTCAATTTCCTCCATCAATTCCAAGGCATTCTTGTGATTATCAAGTATAGATTTTAGGGCACTGTCTCAAAAATAACAAAAAGGAACTTCAAACATTAGTACAAATATTAAAAAAATATAAATGTAAAAAATATGCATTAAAAAGATTTTGTAACATCATTTGAGTTTATAATATCTATAAAATATTCAATCAAAAAGAACATAAATACAAGTGGACAAATTTTAGATATATATAGTGAGCTCATGAATAGTATGAAATAAAACCATCATGTAAACATGTGAAAGCCAGAAACTGTAGACACTCAAATTTGTCCTCGCAATCATCGTATTGTAATTTGCATTATCATTCATGTCTGTTTGCATTATTTTTTGCATCATCATTCATGTTCATTTGCATTATTATTTTCATTATCGTTCATGTCCATTTGCATTATTGTTTGCATTATCATTCATGTCCATTTGCATTATCATTCATGTATGTTTGCATTATCATTCAATGTGTTCGTTTGCATTATCATTCACATCCATTTCCATAATAAAGCATAATTGTTCATTATCATAATAAATCCATTATGCCACCACTTGTAGCGGAGTTGGCTAGGGCTTGGGGTTTGCATACCTCGAGGTCACAGGTTCGACTTCATTTCGTAGTGGGAAAGGCAAGGGTCAGTAATATTTACTTGTTCCTGCTTCACTGAGGTGTATAGGAATGGGCTTTACCGCTAACCTCCTTAAGGTTAGGTTAATCTTTAGCCACCAATTGTAGCGGAGTTGGCTAGGGCTTGGGGTTTGTATCCCTTGAGGTCATAGGTTCTACTCTGCTTCATAGTGGGAAAGGCAAGGGTCACTAATATTTACTCGTTCATGCTCTGCTGACTCGAGGTATAGGAATGGGCTTTACCCCTAACCTCCTTGAGGTTAGATTAATTTTTTTAGTAAACCCCAAAGAATGGGAAAAAATGGAGCACAATCTTCGAGACGCGCCTAAGCATTCTAATGAGAATTTTTCAAAAAATCCAAGCCATTTTGTGCTATTGAATGGATTTCATGGAGGTTTTATCCTTGTGAAGTCTTCATTTTTGAAGGATTTGGTCGTCTCTAATTGTAGATCTCCTCATCATGCTTCAAAAAGTTCCTTCTCTTCCAAGAATCCAAGAAAATGGTAGTCTGGAGGTTTTCTTCCTTCGTCTGGAGGTTTTCTTCCTTCGTCCAGAGGTTTTCCTAATAATGGAGTTTTCCATTTTAGTCAAAACCCTTTTCGTGAAAATGGTATTAATTTTTGTCCCAAGAAAAATCTTAGTCGGGCTCTTCAACCACCTTTTGACATTTGTGGCTCAGATTCAAAAGCTTTTATAGGTTCTCTAGCTTCTTCTATTTGTTCCTCCATTCCTTATATGGATCTTGTAAGTCCTAGAGCTTCCTTCATTCCAAAGGCTGGCAGTAATCTTGAGCTAGGTTTTGTTGTACCTTTCTCTACCTTCCCAAATAACATTGTTAGGAAACAAGAAGATTGTTATAGGATTCTTTGGTTGTAGTTTTAGAATGCAAAATGAAGTAGTTCAAAGGCTTCCTTCTTTCCAATATCACTGCATTCAAATTCAAACCTTGATGGATCTAATTTGGGAGAGGGCGCTCGAGTCTCATCTAAATTTCCAAATAATATCCCTTTGAGAGGTCCTTCTCCTATATCTTTTCCTAACAATGTGGAGTTGGGGATCAAAGGATCTTCTCCTACTACTTTTCCTAATAATGTGGATTTGGGGGCTAGATCTTCAAATGGGTGGAAATCATAGAGGCATTACCATCCTCCTTTTCAAAAAGGTGCGTGGTATGGAAATACACATCATTGGCAAGTGAAGAAGAAAAATAGGCATTCTTTGGAGGCTCCTTCTATTAAAATTTCAGAAGCTCTTCTCAAAGATCAATCTAAGAATATTCATCATTCTGCTTTAATATGTAAGTTTTGGCAATATTCTCCTTCCATTTTTGAGTTGAAATATTTAATCTATCATGATTGTGAAGGGGAAAATTAGGTTTTTTATATAGACAATGGTTATGGATTTTTCATTGTTTTCTTCTCTACTAAGCAAGATAGAGATTGCAATACTTAGTGTTAAATCTTGGGTGTATGGGGGTTCCAGTTTGCATGTTTAGCCCTGGGTACCTAACTTTAATCCTAAAAAGGAGAAAATTAGATTTATCCCTTTTTATTTACAACTGCTTTCTTTACCCTTGGAATATAGGTAGCCAGACATTGTTGAAATTCTTGTTAACCATATTGGATCTTTCTTAAAGCATGATATGGATTTTTTTACAAAACCAGACTTACCAGTTAGGGTTTGTGTTTTGCAGGATATGATGATAGACCTTCCTAAAAGCATTAATTTTTTTTCTTACTCGGGTGCTCATAACTAAGAGATTTTATATGAAAATGCACAAATATTTGTAAGGAATGTCATATTTTGGGTCACTCTACTTCTTCATGTAAAGGATTAAAAAGTCAAGATGACAAGTTTAAAAATGCAGATTTTGCTCCTGCTTAGAACTCAAAAGCCTAAAATAACACAAGAAACAATTTTTGAGCTTCTTGAAGTTAATTTTGGTAATATTGATTTATTGGGGATCACTCCATCTGGTAACAATAAAGGAAAGGATAAGATGTTTGTTCTCGGTGTCAACTTTGATATCCCTTCAATTTTTGGTTCTCTTTTGTGCTCTTTGAATCTGTTGGTTCAAGACTATGAAGAACAAAGTCCTCTACCTTTTAAAGTTGTAGATGGATTTCACACAAATCTTGGTGTTAGCAGTAAAGATAGTCCTTTTGCTTCTCATTTTCAAGTTTTGAGGAGGGTTTTAGAAAGAGGGAGAGTTAACATATTTGTTCAAAATGTTAATTCAAAAGGAAAATTTGCAGACATACATTTTTTTGTAAATTCTAAAGTTCTGCATTTTCATGTTCCTTTGGTTTTTCATCTCTCAATTCAACAAGTTAATAGTATTTCCTCTGCTTTAACATGGGAATCTTCTACTCCAAATAATTTCCCATTAAAATGCTCAGAATATCAAATGAATAAGTTAAACTCAGAAGCAGAGATCATTCCTTCAAACCAATGCAAGTTTGAGGGTTTGGAATCTAAGGATTTTCAGTCGTCTCTTAAATTGTTGAACATAGAGGAACTAGTAGAGAATTTTCTCACTTTGGTTGGTTCATCTATCATTGATGAAATAACTGAGGAGGGTGTAACTACAAATGTTGTTGAAGAATTGTCAGATGAAAGATTTAAATATTTTTTTGAGTTATCAAGTTCTGAAAAGGATGATGTATTGTCAAAATTGGATTCTTCACGAACAAAAGTTGAAAATGTTAATATTGTTGTGGATGAGGGAAATAAGGACCATGAGTTTTCTCAATTTATCTCACTTAAATAGCCCCCTCTTTTATCCCCTCTAGCTCATAAATCCCCTAGGAAACGAGGTAGAAAATCAAATGCAGTAAAACTACAGGAGGAGATTACCTCAGGTAGGTAGTCAACTTTAGATGGTAGTATAAAAAATTGGTTGAGGGGAGCCAATAGCTCTTTGAATATGGAATGAGGATTATATCATGGAATATTAGGGGCATTAATTCCCATAACAAGCGAGCCCACGTAAAGCATCAAATGGATGCTTCTGGGGCTGAAATCATACTCTTGCAAGAATCAAAGTTATCTCAACAATATTATGAAATGATAATAAGTAAATGGGTTGGCTAGAAAGCAGCTCATTTAGTTGCTCAAGGGGCTTCTAGGGGGATGCTCATTTTTTGGAAATCCCAATTAGTGTCACTAGAAATTATAATAAATGAACATCATTGGCAGTTAATGAAGGTAGTGCAGTTTGACCTTCAGTTTTATCTTTTAAACATTTATGCACCAAATGGAACAAGTGGGAAAAAGCTTTTGTGGGATGAACTGTCTCAACTATTGGATCAAGTTGAGGCTGAGAAATTGATGTTATTAGGACATTTCAATGCAATACTATCTTTGAAAGATTAAAAGGGTGGAATCATTCCTCCTCAAAAAATAGTTGAAGACTTCAATTCTTTTGTTCTTAACAATGCATTAGTGGATATACAACCAGCTAACGAAAATTTCACTTGGACAAACAAACGTAAGGATTTTTTGCAAATTGTTGTTTGTTTGGATAGGGCCTTGGTCTCCTCCAATTGGATCACTCAGAATATTAACTTAATGTCACAAATTTTGCCTTGGATAGGCTCAAATCATTTTCCCGTGTCTCTTAGTATTCAAAGGAAAAAGGTGACTTTAATCACAAAGTCATCTTTCAAGTTTGAAAAAATGTGGTTTCCTCACCCTTAGTTTTTGGATCTTTTAAAGCAATGGTGGTGTCAAGATCCTTTAGTAGATGGTACCTTTATGTTTAGATTTTGTTGTAAATTAAAGAATGTAAAGGGCAGAATAAAACATTGGAACACTTCTATTTTCAAGAATATTTTTAAGCAAAAGGATGATGTATTCAAGCAATTATCTCTGATAAATTTAGAAATTATAGCTCAAGGCCTAACCCCACAATCATTTGACCTTCAAAAAAAGTTGCAAGATGAATGGGAGGAGTTGTCAATTCGGGAGGAAATATATTGGTGTCAAAAATCAAGGGAAATGTGGCTTAAAGAGGGTGATAAAACACTAAATTCTTCCATAGATCTGCTCAAATAAAAAAAAGTGAAGAATTCAGTCTTTTCAATTAATGATAGTAACACTAGTGAAAGATTAACAAAAGAGGACATTCAAAAAGAAGGGGTACTTTTTTTTTGTAATCTACTTTCTGCTCCACCAGGAGCATCAGATCAACAGTTATTAGTGAGAGAAGAATTATTGCAAAACATTACATCTCTTGTTTCTTCACAGGATAATGTACATTTGTTGAAACCATTCACACTAGAAGAACTTAGAAAAGTTTTCTTCTCAATGTCTGTAGATAAAGCTCCAGGTCTAGATGGTTTTACTTCCATTTTTTTCACAAATGCTAGGATTTTATTGGGTCCGACTTGTTGAAGGCATTGGAGGAATCTAGATGTTTAGGGACAATGTTAAAACAATTCAATGTAACCCATATTGCATTGATACTTAAAGTAAATAAACCCTCTTCATTTTCAAAGTTTAAACCCATCTCTCTTTGTAATACTATATATAAAATGTTTATAAAAGCAATTTATTTGAGATTGCTAAAGATTATACTTCGTATAATCTTTGAGGAGCAGGGGGTTTTATTCCAAGAAGAGAAACTACAAAAGGTGCTATTGTAGCCCATGAAGTCTTGCCCTCTGTTTCAACTTGTGATATTCTAACTTTTATTATCAAGCTAGACATGATGAAAGCTTATGATAGAGTGGATTGGACATTTTTGTTACAAATCTTGAAAAAGTTTAGCTTCCATGAGAAGTGGTGTAAGTGGATCTACTCTTGTTTGTTTGGTGCAATATTTTCAGTACTGATTAATGGAACTCCTTTGGGTTTCTTTAAGATCACTCAAGGAGTGAGACAAGGAGATCATTTATCTCCCTTTCTATTCATCATTCTAGTAGAGGATTTAAGCAAATCAGTTAAGAAAGCGCATTTGGAACAACAATGGAAAGGTATTAATTTTCCACCCACCATTTTATCAATAACACATTCACTATTTGCAGATGATAACATCTTATTTGGTAGGTCATCTTTAGCAGAAGCAAGAAAAATTAAAGAGGTTTTTGCAAAGTTACACTCTAGCTTTGGGTCAAATTGTGAATTCAAGCAAGTCAAATATTTATATCTTTAATACGAAATCAGGGTTACAAGATAAGATTGTACAAATTTTGGGGTTTCAAATTGCTTCTTTGCCTTGCAAATATTTAGGAATTCCATTCTTTGTAGGGCCAAACAAAGTGTCTTACTGGGAAAAGATAATTCAGACTATTAAATTAAGAATATCTTCATGGAAGGGGAGATGGTTAACTATTTCTTGTAGAATTTTGTTGAAAAAATCAATTATGTCCTCAATCCCTAACTATTTTATGGCAGTTCTAAAGGCCCCAAGTATAGTTATTACTGAAATTGAAAGGCTAATTAAATATTTTCTCTAGAAAGGAAACATGGATTCAATTTTTTTTTTTTTGTTAGTATCACTATAAAACATATGTAAAGAAAAGCTAAAAGGAGGGGAAGGGGTGCATAATTTTTCAGCAAGAAATATTGCATTAGGTGCAAGATTGTTATGGAACTTATGCTCAAGACCTCTTGGCAAATGGTGTAAAATTATGCAAGGCAAATATCTTGATACTGGTGATCCTACATGAATTCTAATTGTCTCCAACCCTCCACAAGGCTCTATCATGTGGAAATTTTTGCTAACTTGTAGAGGGCTAATAGTTAGATACTTATCTTGGGAAGTTCACAATGGAGAAAGTGTAAAATTATGGCAAGACTCGTGGAATGGATCCCCTCCATTAGAAAAGATATAAAATTTACAGTCTGCAATAAATTGTACTACAATCAATTGGGGGCCAAAGCTTAAAGATTACATATAGGATTTAGATAGCCAAATAGGGGTTGTTAAATGGAAAGTTCCACCCTCTTCAATTTTTACTCAAGTTCAGCAAAAACAGCTATTAGATATTTTAAGAGATAGAACGATGTTTATTGAGAATGGAGTCGATAAGTTGAATTGAGCACCTTCAAAATCAGGTAGTTATACTGTTAAATTAGGATACAAGGCTATTATGTTGGAACAAGAACAAGGGTGTAATCAAAGAGCATTGTCATTTAGTTGGAATTCAATGGTCTTGCCCAAGGCAAGATGTTTTTCATGGCTCACACTAAAGCATAGGGTGTTAACAAGTGAGAGATTGGTTAAAATTGGAATTGCAACTCCTTTCAAATGTGTACTGTGTGAAGATTTTTCACAAGAAGTAGATAATTTATTCCTAACATGTCCTTTTACATAGTATTGTTGGAATTTTGTTCAAAACTTGAGTTAGGTTGGATTTCCCCTCTTCCAAACAAGATTTGGGATATGTTCATGTCCTGGCCATCTTTATATAAAACATCTCTTTATGCAAGAATATGAAAAATAATACCCTAATCTATAGTATGGGGAATTTGGTGGGAAAGAAACAAAAGGATTTTTGGGAAAGAAACAAAAGGATTTTTTGAAAAGAAAAGTCAAGGCTGGACTCAGTTGTGACTAAGCTTGAAAAATCTATTTGTGAAGCTACTAATGCATATGTGCAAAATAATAAAAATGTTGGTTTTTCTTTTACTGATTGGGATGCTAAGCAATTTAAACAATGGACATTTTTAGTGTTACTATTCAAAGGAAGTCTATTCAAAATTGGAAATGTAAAAGTAGACAGAAAGAAGGTTTCATGGGCTCCTCCCCCTAATGGTTTTATCAAGCTAAACTTTGATGGTGCATCTCAAGGGAATCCTGGACTGTTAGGGGCAGGTGTAGTATTAAGAGATCATGAAGGTCTAGTAATAAGTGCAATGTCCATTTCATTGCCAAAAGGAACAAATAACCAGGTAGAGGTTTATGCTCTACAACAAAGTTAACTTCTAGCTGTGCAATGTTAAATATCTGATTTGATAATTGAAGGGGATTCTTTATTAGTTATAAATGCTTGTAAAAAAAAAGGTTCAAGAAACTGGCAAATCAATTATGTTATGAAGCCTATTTTACCTCTGATAGAGAAGCTTGAGATGTTTTGGATTAAACATGATTATAGAGAAGCTAACCAAGTTGTAGATGGATTGGAAAATATAGGGTGTGACCAACAAGAAGATATAAAAGTATGTGGGGACCGAGCTAATTGTTTTCCATCCAATCTTTAGGAATGAATTAAAATGGACAAAGTAAAAATAAATAGTGCCATTTGATAATACATGAAAGATGGATTGGGTGAAAAGGAACAAGAAAAAATCCTACTATTTGCATCAGGTGGACACATCTAGTCATTGACTATAATATGGATTTGTAAAGTGTTTGTTTGTTCTGCAGGTATGGCAATCTGTCTTTGTTAGTATATTTTTCCAAAAGATTTGACTTGCTAGCCATGTAGATGGTGTGGGTAGCGCTAAGAAAATAAAAAATATAATGGTTCATCAGGATAGTTAATTTTAAATCAAAGCCACGGTACAAAGAATTGTTCTAATTCTTGGGCGAGGGCTGATCCCACAAAGCTGGTTTACAATTTCTGAGAGGAACTGATTTTTGCTAAAATCACATATTTTTAGAAAATATAATGATTTAAGCCTTTAAAAGTTCCATTTTAAGGATTCCAATTGAAGAGGGTTTGATCAAACCACCTTAGATCAAACCCCCTTGGATAGAACCTCGCTAGTTTTAAACCATACCTATAAATGAGTCTCCTTTACACCTATCAAAATGCTAATAAAAAATCACTTTTTATTTACCTTTTGGGGGATCAAATGATTATGGTAGTCCTCCAAATGAGCTATCCCATGAATATAATTTTAATATGTTTTGGTTTTATTATGTATGTGTTTTTTTAGTTTTATTAAACATAGGTTTTTCACCTAAAATCAAGCTCTTTGTTTTGCACATGTGGAAAAATAGAAAATTATCAAAATAATTTAAAAAAAATATGTTCGTGCTGTGTATTGATGTCCTTGATCTATTAAAAATAATAATAATAATTTTGATAGATACAAAAAACGTTATGTTGTATACAGTCCGCCTATGTCTGAATTACAATTGGTTTGACTTTGAAACTCTATTAAGGAAAAAATATTCAATAAAAAACTATGAGACCAAATGAAAGTGCTAGTTATCATAGTTAAAAATCTAAATTTGAAAAAATTATAATTTTATCCGTCATACAAAAAAAGCTATGTTGTATACGGTGAGCGTCAGTTTTTAAAAATGTTGTTTTATGAAAAAAACCAGTTTTCGTGGGAGATGGAAAAAGAAGTGCAATATTATTCCAAAAATTTTGAAAAAAATATTTTTAGAATCTATAGACAAAATGTGATGAGACTCTAGTTTGCATCATCTTCAAATTCCTCAAGGTTTAGCCGCTATAGGTGCCCGAATGTGAAGATTTAGATAAAAATAATAATTTCAGTGTCCAGTTTGGCCAAAAATTGTAAACCACTATTGTGGGATCACCCCGAGGCAATCTTTGAAAGCTATGATATTTTTATGTTGGTTCATTTTGAATCAAATACATAGGAATTTTGTAATGAAGGTTTAATAAGCATTAGGAAAGATGGGAGAATTGATCATGTGCAAAGATGGTGAAAATTGTCTAAGTATTGTTTTGATTAGATGCAGAAAAAAGAATACTTTATCTAGCAACGAGGAAGGAATATTCTCGTGAAGGAGAAATTTTATCACTAACTGATTTGAGATCTAGTTTTGCAGGAAGAGTATTCACATTTAGTCAGAAGATTACAATTGTCCTTTTCAAGTGATTTGACGTTCAGGTGTAGAGGTTAGCATCAACAAACATCATGGGAGTCGATAATCATGATATTTCACAAATATCCAAAGGAAAGTACATAAATTGAATAATAGTTTTGTGAGAGACATCCTGGAGAAGATATGTTTATCAAATTTGAGGATAATTCACACTTAATAAATCTGAGTGGTGTAACACTCGACAAATAAATAAAGAGTAAGGAATTATAATCCCATAAGTGTGAGAAAATATATTAATCACATTAAAATAACAAGTGTGGGAAGCTCAAATATCTATGTCTTTCCCTTAGATGACATTAATAAGTAGTGCTCCTTCATGATGGTTTTATCAAAAATCATTATTTCTAAATTATCTTTAGAAACCCGAGGCATGTTCATTAACTATACTCTCTGTGTAAGTTGGGTTGTGAAGGCTTTGCGGATATAGGAAAAAATAAAACAAAGGATTGGTTGTATGTGGCACTCTTGTTTAGTTCGACGACACTTCAAAGCAGTAAGTTCAAAATGTTTTAGCAAAGGCACTTTTTGTCCTCTAGTCTTCTTAGAAATGTTCTCATTTCTAATTTTATTTGAAAATTTGTATATCATTCAAGCTTACTATTTTTGGAATTTCTTGTGATGTAATTCTCTCAATTTTTTGGGGATGAATTCATAATGTTTCTTAAGCTCAACTTTCACTCATTTCCTGTGAAAATAACTTTTGGCTAATGCTCTTTGTGAGTAAAGGTTGCACAGTTTGGATGAGTTGCTCAAAATGTCTTATTCTAAGCTTAAGATAACAATTTTACTATTTTGGTAACTTGTATCTTGTGTTTCTAGTGGGCAAAAATATTACACTTTTCTAGGGTTACAATTGTTCTTAGTTTTTTGGGGTTTTTTAAAAAATATTTGTTGCTCAGAAGCAGTTTCCCTCTTTTTCATTTTTGATATCTTGTGGCTTGTCATTCCTATGGGTAAAGATTGTTAGTTTGTCAAAATTGTTCATAATGTCTACTTTTAAGTTGAAGATACCAATATAACTATTATCGTTACATGTGCCCAGTGCTTCCAGTGGGTATAAATAACATTGTTTGATTGTATTTCACTACTTCTATGTTGATCTGGGAATCAAAATTTGGCTTAGTTTACCTTCTACGGTAAAGATAATTATGATGCATGTCTTCTGTAGTTATAGGGATTCTATGCACAAATATTTTAGTGGAAAACCAAGTACAAATGGCAAGATAATACAACACTAAAAATTATAGAACTCTTGTAGGAGTTAAAAGGTTCGAAATTCCATTTTTAGAAGAGGTGACAAAAGATGAAATGGCACAAGTTTTTCACACAACATGTCCAAGTATGGTAGATTGCATTAAAATAGTGATAGGTGATGAAATTATTCGGCCAAATTCTCCTAGGCTTTTGTTTCCTTCTAACTTGCTAACAATTTTTCTATCTAATTCCATGGATTTCCTCTAATCCTTTGTTGCATTAAGAATAACATTTTTAGTAGTAGTTTTCCTAGAGGCAATGGAAGAACAAGATCTTTTAGAAGCACTGAAAAAATATAATTTGGACAATGGAGAAGCAAATATTGCAAGAATATTTGGGTATGTGCAAGATCATGATGGGCCAAAAAGTGGCGATATGTAAGCCATATGATGGTCCATGTGGCTGATGATTTTGTTTTTACCCAAAATTGATGAAACGAAAAGGGTTTTTAGAGGAGATTCTCAGCTTTCAACCAATATAAATTATGCTTTACTTTGAATTTAATAATTAATTATTATTCATTTTCTATTAGAATTACGAATAAAGTCCTGATTGATAGGTTGATTGAAAAACATCTATAAATTTCAAACAATATCACATTTTTTGAATCCAAAACATGCGTCACATTCTATGCTTTGCATAATATAGGATTAAAAAAAAAAAAATTGAATTTCATGAATTTTTGACCAAGTTAAGGTGGTTAGACAGACGATCTTTTATATTTTTTAAAATTTGTAATAAAAAATTCATAATTAATTATTTACATGGAAAAAAATTAAGCATCACATCGAGACATGAGTCCTCTACTTATATATAAAATCTTATAAAAAAATATTATCATTTTATTGTGGTTAGGGTTGTCAGACAGACACCTACTTCTTATTTTTACCCTAAAATTTAAATACTACTACATTGAAATTTCAAATTTTCACCAAATAGATTTTTTATTTTTAAATAAAGGTCTAGTAGTTTAGAAAATACATTCAATTTTCTACAAATTCATTTTTTTACATTTTTTTGAAATAATATAGATAACTTATTCAAATTTGTACGTCAAGTTATCTAACTCTGATTTTCTGTCTTTTTATTGCCACTTAAGGGCTTGTTTTTTCCATTTTGATCCTGCACATACCCCTTTCCGAGAAACTATCTAAAGGAAAAGAAAGGATTTTTTGTTGTGTATGGATCTATGAAGAAGGGGCTACGAGATGATAATCCTTGGCTCATGTTACGTATGATTTGATTACACTGAGTTGAATTGGTTCAGGAAATTATAAACATGATCAAAGAAAAGTATTATGCATTGTCCTACATCCTCGGCCATCAAGCTCACCATACAAGAATCTTAGCTGCAACACCTCACAATAATCATAGACTTGAAAAGAAAATTCATCAATTTTCTCCATACCAACCATGGATAAGCTTTCATCCTGTGTCCACCTACCTTCACCATCAAGAGTCTCCTAACACAATCCATGCCATTAATCCATAGTTCAGGTGTCCACTTATCACCCTTATCCTAACCTTGACAAGGGAAACCAACCTTCCTCTAATCCATTCCAAGCCTCTATGTCCTATCCTAGTCCATCATCTGTCAATTCATTCCATGCCTCCACATCCTATCCTAGTTTGGATTGTCCATCAATCCTATTTAAACATTTTTACACATTTGAAGACAAAAGGAAAGTGTTTTCAAACTTCTTATAATGTTTTCCATAATCACAGTTCACAAAATCACCTCAAATTTGGTCAACAAGAAGAGTTAGAAATCTAAAAAAAATAGAAACATATCAAAAACAAACAAATCTATGTGTCCTCCAAGTCAAGTTGTCCACATCATCTCCAAGTAAAACTTCTCATCCTCATTTTCATTTAGACCTCACCACCATCTCTACAATTTACATTGATATGCTCCTTAGTCAAGTTGAATGCCAATTAATTTGTAACATGTCAAGCCCAAAAATCCCTAGAATTGAAGATAAAATTCATCAATTTCCTCCATACCAACCATGCATAAGATTTCATCCTTCGTCTACCTACCTTCACCATCAAGAGTCACCTAACACAATCCATGCCATTAATCCATAGTTCAAGTGTCCACTTATCACCCTTATCCTAACCTTGACAAGGGAAACCAACCTTCCACAAATCCATTCTAATCCACCACGTCCTATCCTAGTCCATCGTCCTTCAATCCATTCCAAGCCTCCACGTCCTATCCTAGTATGGATCATCCATCAATCCCATTTAAATTTTTTTACACATTTGAAGACAAAAGACAATTGTTTTCAAACTTCTTATAGTGTTTTCCATAATCACAGTTCACAAAATCACCTCAAATTTGGTCAACAAGAAGAGTCAAAAATCCAAAAAACATTAGAAAAATTTCAAAAACAAACAAATCTACATGTCCTCCAAGTCAATTTGTCCACATCATCTCCAAGTCAAACTTCTCATCCTCATTTTCATCCTAGCCATTGCATTGTCATTTAGACCTCACCACCATCTCTACAATTTACCCTGATATTCTCCTTAGTCAAGTTGAATGCCAATTAATCCACAACATGTCAAGCTCAAAAAGCCCTAGACTTGAAAATAAAATTCATCAATTTCCTCCTCCATCCACCTACCTTCACCATCAAGAGTCGTGCAGGTAACATAATCCATGCCATTAATCCATAGTTCAAGTGTCCACTTATCACCCTTATCCTCTATTCTTCGTTCAGAGCCTAATAATTTCTTATCATCTATTTTCAAATGCATTTTTTCCATCGAATTCTTAAGTTCAAGAATATTTGATTTTGTTTGATTCCATATGTTCAAATCCACTTATATATCATCATCTCTCACTTTCTTTGCACAATATTTTGTGACATGTAGAAATGGCTCAACAAGTAGAAAGTTCTCAAGAAAAAGTCGAGGCAAGTCTATATATTGGACCACATGAATCATCTAAACAACACATGGACCTTGAAGATAGGGAGGAGGCCCAAGTTCAAATAATGCATGTTGGAGAGGGGTAGGATCACTTCCTTCTACTGGTATGGATAAGCATATAAAAGTAGCTAAAAAGGCGGGGAAACAAATTTCTTATAGAAATTTAGATCATTTACTTGAAATGGATATGGAGAAACTGAAATGTTATGTCAACCAGCCTAAAAATAGGACTAAGAGGTCAATGACTAAATCTGTAAATGGAATATTCCATGATCATTTCAATCATCTTGAAACACTTGAGAAAACTCAATTTTTATCACGTTTACTTCTTCATAATGAGCTGAAAGAGTCATTACAATTGCTGGGTGTACATTTTGCATCGAATAAGAGGAAAGACATGAGACTACAAAAAGATATTGTTGAAAATGTTAAAAAAGGTTTAGATTCCATTGGGAAAAGATCTCAATCAGTGGATAAGGCCATTACAAGAAGGGTGATTTTGACATGTATGTTTTAAATAAAGATATATCAAGAAAAAGAAAAATTTCAGCACTTTCCACTGAATTTGGTTATTGTAGAACCACACTAATAAAATATAAGAAAAAGAGAAAGGCTTTGGATGATAGTTCTGAAGGCAATTGGGCAATTATGTGTAGAGCTCCCCATTTTGAAAGGATTGAAGATGTTGTTAGGAACTTGATCTCAAGTTTTTGGAATGATCAGACCCATCCATCATCAAATACTAGAGATGTTATGAGGCATAGGATTGAGCCTAGTATTTATGAACATATTAAACATTGGCTAGACATAACACAACTTGAGATGTATATGAACTTTTGTAATATTTATCCTCATATAAATATTGGGCAGACAATGTTTGAAAGGTTAAAGCCATATTATTTGAAGATAAACAAGTTTTTTGAAACTTGTTGTTGTCGTTATCATATTGAATTTGATCTCTACTATTAGGTGTTTCAAAATATGAGAGAAGAAATTTATGGTTTTCAAAAGGCACCTCCTAAACAAGTAAGTTTGTTCATAAAGGATCTACTATGTGATCATGAAAATGGACCTCAAATAAAATACATAAAAGGACTCTATGAAAAATGTGGAAATTTGGCTAACTTTCCTTCAACAAACGAAGAAGTGACCTAACAAAGACAATAAATTGCAAGAGTTACAAGTATGTAAAGTTTCAAACAAATTTTGGGAAATAATGCACAAGGTTTTAAACTATGTAGAAGAGGAAATACCTATTGGGAAATTTATGAAATATTTTCAAAATTTGATACAAGGTACATACAATATTCCTTTTATGCTAAGTGGAAAGCACAAAATTTTCAAACATTAAGAGATACATTTTGACTTGGAACAGTTCTATCAGTAGTTGAGTTTGCAGAAAATTACTCTTTTGTACATCAAAAAGAGATTGAATTAGAATATTACTTTTCAAAGCAGATCACTATTATGGTTCATGTGTGTTATCGACATGCACAATTGAAATTGGATGGTGTTTAGAGTACAGATGAACAATGGGCCATAAAAAAAATATCACTTTTATATTAGTGACGATAAAGAGCATGACGTATTTTTTGTACAACATTGCTTTACAAAATATTTTTTTGACAATTTGAGAAGCAGGGGTGTAAAATTTGAAAAGAATTTTGTATGGCCAGATGGATGTGCAACACAATTCAAATCATCACAAACATTTTATTCACTATCTAGATATCATAAAATTTACAACATACCACATGTTTGGATTTTCTTTGAGAGTGAGCATGGAAAGGGTGATCATGATGGTGCAGGAGCTTGCATCAAACGTGCTTTAAGAAAGCATCAAATTAGTTATTTGGGAGATCGTATAGACGATGCACATGATGTTATTGAATGATGCAAGAAACACTTTTCATCAAATGAGGTCGGAACATATTCAAGAACAAACCGAAACATTCCACATAGAGTGTTTTGGAAGATATCGGGTATGTATAAATTACATTTTCAAAAAATTAAATTTATTTAAATTTAAAATTTATATATATATATATACACATGTTTTTTCACATAATTTTGTTGCAAGTACATGTATCTAGGTGTGGATAGAAGATCGATGCATGAATGCAAGAGGGTAGAAAAAACACAATCTTTGCATTGTGTTATGAGTTCATATAGTCACCTTGGATGGACATTATACACGATGGATTACTCTTGTTTCTGCATTGAGTGCATTGCGGGAAACTCTCATGCATGCAACAACCAAAAACTTGAATATGTTAGTAAATGAGATATGGTGCCACTATTTGTTTCAGCCACATACGACAAAAATGAGGATGAAAGATTTCAAGACATTCCTTTGATTTCAATTGATTATAACCATATTTCAAGATTGGTTAGAAAAGGTACATGTGTAAGTTTTCAATAATTTAAATATTATATAAATTTAATGATCTTTAAAGTCTAGAGACAATTCTAAAAAAAATAGAATTTTATTATGTAAATTTTGTGTATAGGAGATGTTTTTGTAGTCATAGCAAAGCCTAGAAACATAGAAGGTGTTAGTTATTATTTACTGTGGTTCACAGAAGAGAGGAATAAGCTAACACAACTTGAAACAAGCGATGGAATGTATTTTCCCATAGGTGAGTTTGAATTTAAAATTATATATATACATTGTGTACATGTGTACATTACCTTAAAAACATTAAATATATATTGTACAAACCTTGAGCACTAAAATTTTGTACATGTGCACACATCTTACCTCGGGTTCATGTTTACCATGTAGGTTCTGTTGTAGTGCAAGCAATATATCTAAAAAAAGTTAAAGTTGTTCAACATGGGATTCATTTTGTTGACTATCAAGTTGATAACAAGGTATATCACTATAGTCACCTAATAATTTCTACTGCCCTACATCTTCATGTAGTTCCACATGCATGTGGATGAAAAAAATGGAGACTAGATAGTGATGACCATCATAAAATTTTACATGTTATTCAAGAATGGGTTGAACCAAAATGTTTGAGTTAGATTATATCCATGATTTTCAAGTTCACTTGTACATGTACATACATGTTCAAGTGCGAACTTATAGTAGCTTGTTTGAACTCTGGATTGTTTTAGTTACTTATAATATATGTTGATGACAAATGTTTTAAATTTGGTTGGACACAAATTAGTGGTTCAAACACATTGAGAACCTTAAATTGATTAGATATTTCCAATTACATATTTGTTCCATGGAATTCAAGTAATTGTTCAAGAATCTTTGATTTCATTTGAAAGTTCACCTCCACTTATAGAAAGCCTCAATTTCAATTATTTGTTACATAGAATTCTTATGTTCAAGAATCTTTGATTTATGTTTGAAAGTTCAACTCCACTTATAACATCATCTCTCACTTTTTTTAGTTTGCATGTAAACTCATAAATATTCTTTCAATACTTGTTTGAAACCTAGTGAAGTTTCTAAAAATAATTTAGCCTAAATTTCAATTATATAAAATATTTGTTTCATGGAATTATCAAGTTCAAGAATCTTTGATTTCATTTAAAATTTCAACTCCACTTATAGCTAGAAAAGTTATTATAAATTGATTCAAGAATTCAATGCTTAATTTTATGTTATGTACATAATGTGCAAACCTTGTTACAACAATTACAAAGTTTATATCTATTTAATATGACTATCTATTTAAAGGTGAAAAGAGTATTGTATTGTCCTTTATATAGAAATTAAATAGAACCTTTAAAGAATCTAGTTCTTTTGTACTTGTATTACTTTTGATAGGGTACATATTAGGGCTTGAAACTTACTTGTAGTACTTTTGACTAGGGCCTCATCCTAGTTGTAGTAATTTTGAGTTTAATATCAACATCATGAGTATTTAAACAATGAATATTTTCTATAATAAATTTATTAGTCCATAATGAGTATTCTATAGTATCTAATTTTCATAGAAAAAAGTCATTGGAAGAGTTATGGTGGGAGTAGAAGAAAATTTAGTGTTAGTTTCAATGATCCCCAAAAGAGCATGTTTATTTATTTATCTTCAATATGTTTAGATGGTATTTCTATCATGTGTTTCAAGTACATAAACATTATGTGAATGACTCACTTGAATATATTTGACTAATTTTACAACCAACCATTAGGAGGTGAAATTGATTGATTCCTACTGTCATTAATTTCTTTGACTTTAATTATGTTATTTTTGGTGAAAAATAGTGTACCTTTCTTGTACTCTTATGGCAACTTTATGATAGTATAAAATGAAACTTAACATGATAAATATCATAAAATTATTGGTTATTTTATGTTTTAGTTCTAGTTTATTGGGATCTGAATGAAAAATGTGAGAAAGATTGATTAATTTAATATTCAACAATATTTGATAAACATTTTTTATGTATTTTTTAAGATTAGTAAGAGCCATAAGAGCATTTGATTGAAACAAAGTAAATTTACATGAATTATCAAATTGATGAAATTTTTCCTTTTTTTCATTACCCTTCAAAAGGTTGCTCAGATTTGATAATATAAAGGACCGTATGAATCACTTTTACTTAGTGAACCATATTTAAATAATAATATTTATTTGAATTTTGAAATAATTATTTTTCAATGTCTATAAATACATAGAATATACAAAGATATTGAGGTGCAAATTATCCTAAAATTGTATAAATAAATACCTTAATAGTGGATTTAGTAATTTTAATAGTAAGAGGGTTAATGATAGGCGAGATAGTTGTAGATGAATAGTATAGAGATTTAGTACATCATATGGCATGTGGGTATCTTAGGTAGTTATAATTAGTGAGTAGGATATAAATGGGATGAAAGGTAGAGATGGGAGAAAATATGTGGTGGGCTATTAGTATTATTAATGGTTGAAATATGATAATCAATAGTGTAAGTGGTAGAAGTATGAGAGATAGTAAATGCACTAACCATAGTAGATGATGCAATATATTAGCACTAAAGAATTTTAAGATCTTTAATCCATATAGTTTTCTAATGAATAAATTATAGATTATATCATCTAGTTGTCTATGTTAGACAAAAAATAAAACTCATTAAGTAAACCACAATTTTCCACATGACCATCATAATCATAATCTCATTGTTATTCAAACACAATCATTACAAGATCAAAATGAATGTTCAAATTTAGAAATTGGTAATATCAATATTGCACATATGTATATCATATAAGCAAATGTACTAGAGATCATCAAATGAACCTATAACAATGTACCAAGAATCTAAAAAATGTAGCCCAAGTCATATATAATGAACATAAAAATGTAGCCCAAGTCATAAAACATAAAACATGTAGCTCAAGTCATAAAACATAAAACATGTAGCCCAAGTCATATATAATGAACATAAGCAACTCATAAATCCAGAGCAGCCTAATATGTAGAGATAACTTTAAGAACCCCCCCCCCTCGGTGAAGGTGTAAAATCCTAGCGAATCTTTCCTTTTATTTGAAAAAAATATTAATTTTTCCTTGCGAATCTATGCACATTATTAAAAAAATTGTAAAATCCTAGCGAATCTTAATGAATAATTGGTAAAAATAATAATCATAGTGGCGAATCCTAGCGAATATTCACTAAAAATATTAATTACAATGGCGAATCTCTCCTTTAAAAAATTGCATAGTTGGTCGGTGTAGTTCCCCCATATATATATATATATTTTTAATATTTAAGTAGGGGCCCGAGGGTAGCAACCACCGACGGGGTCAAGTAGCAGTGCCCCCTTGCAAGGGTCAAGAGGGTAGAGAGCCCTTGTGGGGGTTGAGGGGGAAACACATTAAGTATTTTTTTTAAATGTCACTTTAAAAAAAAGACTCAATGAAAAGTGAAATTGCTACCATTGATTAGTCTTTTAATCGAATGGATGTAGGTTGATTCCATGACCTATATGCACGTGCCTTTTAAAAGGCTTGCTGAGGCCCAAAATTTGTTTTGGGCCACACAATTAAATCTAATCCTATGGCCCAAAATAAATTTTGGGCCTCAACAAGCCTTTTAAAAGGCATGTGCTTATAGGTCGCAAAATAAACTTGCAACCATTCAATTAAAAAGCTAATCAATGGCAATAAATAAAAGCCCTATTCAAGGCTAAAATATCCCTAAAATTAAATGGTAATTTATTATCAGTGGAGTTATTGCCCCAAAATTAATGGTAGGAATATAATATTACTGGCGAATATAATTAATATTTTTAATTATAGTATAAATTACTGGTGAATTAGTTCCAATGATGCATTGTTTAAAAAATAATGCATAGGCGAATTAATCAAGATGAATTTATTTTTTTGTAAAATCCTGGCGATTCAACATCCATTTTAGCTTGTACTATTCTCCATTTTTGGAGGTCTCGATTTCAATTATTCACCAATTGGTGAAGATTCGCCACTAAAGTTTTCCCTTCTAATATGAATGTCAACTCCTAGTTGAAAGATCATCTGAATGAGAACCCTACTCTGAAGGATGTGTCGAGCCTTGTAGATAAAATTGTGTACAAAATGTGTTAAATACATATAATATATTATAAATTTTATGAAAGTTATTTTTAAGAATGTACATGTATTTTTAAATATCTATCTAGATCTATACATAGATATGCATGTATGTATATACATGTCTATATATAAAAATTTAAAACTCGCATGTCCATTGCCAGCATAATCATCCATAGAGTCACGACGACGTACACGATCTGGACCAAGGCTCAGAGTAACATGAGGCATGTCCATCTGCAATATATATACATATATATCACATGAATATCTAGTTAAAACTAAAATTTAAAAATAATTAAAAGAAAAAATTGAAACATGCACATCATGTGGTATCGAATGCTCTAGGTCCTCTATCATAGTTGTTTCCATCAAATCAACTAAATGCTCAGTCAACATGTCAATCTAAGGGCCCATCACATGGCATGCCAGAAATGATGAGTCAAGGGGACTGTGCAACTAAGATGGCATCAATGATGAACTGGGACCAACCAACAACTCCATAAAATGCATAGTCTGTGTAGCAGTCAAATGATCTATAGGTGGATCTTGATGTGCACTAGTGGTAGGCTAAGAGTGATGAGAATGATGGGATCCTAGATGTGAATGAAATTCGAGAGCCAAATGACCTCTGACATTGTCTATAGGGATCCCATAGTCCGATGCGATGTAGGCATATGCCTCCAAGAGGTCCTTAACCAAAGAATTCATAGTCCTGTGTGCCATGTCTCCTATAAGTCCATTGAGCAGTGTGGGTCCAGGGATACTCGTTGCTATAAAATGATCCATGTTGTTGTCCTATGTTGTAAATGGTATCGATCATGAACATCGAGCCATCAAATATTGTCCCACATGATCAATAGATATTTGAGTGATCATAGCTCCAATGTTACCTACACTATCAATTGCTTCCTTTTGGGAAGCAACGATAACCTGGTCCGCTAAGGGGGGCAGAGCTGGGGTGAGAACAAGAGACCTGTCACCAACCAATACCCTAAACACTGGGGCAAGTCTATTTGCTTGATGATAGGTGGGCCTATCGGCAATCTTGCCACACCCCTAACCAGCATATGGTGGAATGTCTAGGTAGTTGACTTTGAGGCCCAAATGGACCTCAACATACAAATGCTGAAAAAAATATAATGGAAGTTGGTCATTTTTTGGACACTTACGATGTGCTACAAGAAATTGTGGGTAGATCAATGGGGCCATAAGAGGATCCACACATTTGGTGACCTAGTATCCCTTCATCTTACGCATATTTTGATAGAATGGAAAAAAGTGTTTTTGATCATTTCTCTGGTCACAACATCCTGTATTTGTTTATAAGGAACCTCGCCATGTACTTCTTCCCGCACGTGGGAAAGAATTGTAGCTACTCTATCAGGGGAAAAACTACTAGTCTATCCAAGTTTATCTCTTAATTGTTCTAAGCTTTGTAAAATGGACATGCAAAATTTTGAATATATGTCTGCATCTATACCATCAGTTAATGACTCTCTTAATCTCCTAATAATTTTATCTCTTATTAGTATTTGAAAAGATTGTTTACAAAGCTAGAACAAGTGCATTTTCCATTGTGATATGTATGTACCTAAAGGAGCAATGAGACCTTGGTTTAATTTATCTAGATCTAGAGAATAGAAATCTAAAATAGTTCTAAATAAATTTACAAGTGTGCAAATGATATAGAATGTCTTAAACATGAACACTAGATATCTAGATAATAGTTCTCACTTGTTCATACATACATTCAATAAATTTAATGTAACTTCTAGATACATTTATTACTAAACAAGTTTGTGCAAGAAGTAAATCAATTTGAAATATTAATAAATCTTTAAATTTACATAATGGACAAAGTCATGCACGGACTCATTTAACCAATATGTAGAAACTTATAACTATACATTTAAATATATAAGATGATCTTAAATATATGATCCACATGAATAAATCACAAGGGAAAACAAGTTCTAAATTAGCTTGAGATTTGGAAGAACACATGTATAGATTAGACATGTTTCTTCTCAAATTATTCTCTAAATATGTTGCTACCATAAAAGAAACAAGAAAACATGTTTATTTTCAAATCAATGGATTTATAGCATGAATGATTTAATAATTGGAAATTATATGAAAAAATTTCTATATATCATGCAATCATGTGGCATGTAACTCCTTAAATGATTTTTTCCCCTTCATTCCATTAATAACCTGAAGTGGGATGAATGACTCACAAATGAGGGGATGATAATTAAAGGTTATATAATTGGATTCCTCAAATTTATTCATGCCAAAATATCTAGCTTCTTTGTCTACACTCATTATTTTCCATCTAGGTCCACTCTACCTTTTTTATTTAGATAAAAATTGAACTCCACATATGGTTAGTTGGAGAGATTTTCTAAATGGATTTATTGGGAGAAATAATAGAGTACTAGGATAACATGGTCCCATTCTTATAATCAAACAATGCCATATCCTAAATGTGCTTATGATCATATTCATGATTAGAATTTGGTGGATCGGGGTCAGCTATCCCCAGATTTGTCTCAATAGTTGGATCACTTGGTGGAGCTTGATAGGGCTATTTAATGCCCTTGATTTGCAATTTTTTCTTGTCTTAATAAATTTTTTACCCCTCCTTGATGTTTAAAGAGGAGGAAGAAATATAAGCTTTATGTTGATGAATGGATTTCTCTAATGCGCATCCATTCTATAAATGTACACTAAAATATAGGATGACCAAGTGTGTAACAAAATATTTAAAAAGTGTCACTTGATTTCTTCTTCATCTTGGAACAAAACTTGAACTAGACTAAGTTGAAGGAACTAAGGGTTACTAGTAAAGTGACTGAAATTATTATTGTTAATTCTAGGTGCCTTATTCTCTATTGATAAACTTATGGATGGTGTAGATTTGATTTTGAAACAAGATTGTCTTATGGTATGCATAGGTACTATTTTTGGGTTTACTAGGTAAGAGGAATCACCAAGTTATAAGACAATAAATACTTTCAATATGGACCTACAAGTGTGTGTATTCCCAAGTAACATGATAAGTTAAAAGAAAAGAGAGATGAATATAGGTCACAAATAAAAAGGGTATAGAAAAATCCCTTTTCTATTTGTATGAAAAGTTAAGGAATATAAACTAATTTGGAAAGAAACTATTGATATTTATGTTTTCTATGCTTTATTTCATCTTATCATTTCATCCTTGATAAGGTCATGTATTTCTAACCTATGCACGCATTTTGCAACATAGAGGGCATTCCTTCTCTTAGAAAATGTAACTAGCATAGAGGAATTAACTTCACTAAAGCACAAACAACACACTTAACCAACCATATATAAATCTAAATATGCAACCTAAAGGGTTACCAATGAAATAAAACTACCAAATTTGATCAAGTTACTAATAGCAACATCAAATTTGACCACTAGAGACAAGGATGAGAAGCTTGAAATGCATATGCATCAACCTAAAACAATAAATTAATTATTTCTAGAACATGATTATTGAACATTTAAATGAACATGAATTAAGAGATGTATCACAAGTTTGTAATGTTTCAAGGAAAATATATACTTGGATGAGTTATGAGGGTTTAAGAGAATATTCTAGCTAATATACCTACATATATTTTAGACTAATATTTCCTTGATTTTAAACAAGACAAGGACTTCAATCAAGGATCACTAGGCTTAGAATACTTTTTAAATAGACCCATGATTATAGATCAATTTAAAATAAATACACTAGAACTTGATAAGTGATTATATACCAATGGACCAAGATTATAATATTTCATATTAAATTATGTTTAAGTACATATTCTTATAAAGAAACCAATACAAGTCATCTATTCATACAAATATATAGGTTTTTGGTGATATAGATTGGCCAAGCTAAGTTTTGAAGGGGATTATTTTATTTCAAGGGATGAGAATATTGTTGAGCACAGTGATGATGTACATGTATACAACAATAACACATAGGATTTGATGCCAAGTGTCAAATGTAGTGACAATAATAAAGCCTAAATTGTTAGCATAAATAGCTTAATGAAAATAAAAAATAGTATGGATTGAGGTTTTAAGTTAATATTTTATTTTTCTTTATGGTTTGTATCCTTCTTTTAGTTCTATCTGTATGGTTCCTACCTCTTGTTTTATACCTTTTAGGTTAGTAAATATTCTAGGAAAAATTTCTTCATATTTTTTTAAATTTTCCACTTTCATCACTTATCTTTCATCCCATTAAGCTCCAATTTTTTCCATCTTAGGGTTCCTTGTAGAATTATATTTTGTTCTCTAGTCCTCAATGGTTCGTGTTGAAATATTTATTTTTTAGTGCATTATTAGTGGCTATTTCATTTTCCCCTTCTTCAACTTATATTTTTTTAAGTTTTGAGGATTTTCTTCTCCTTTCGATTCCATAATTTATTCTTAGAGGCACTACTTAACTTCTATTGTGGTGTTTCAACCTTATCCATCCACTTTATCAAGTTCCAAATGCTTGTCTGCTTTGGAAATTTATACTCTAATGTTATTTGTGAAGGACTATTTCTACTAGAGATACGATAATGTGCTTCGTTTTAGTACATTGTGGATTGGCTTCTCAATATCATGGAATGTAAATTTTTTACAAAATTATTTTGTCCCATCATCCAATTGTTGGTTCCTCATCTCTTTTCTTCCTCTCTTTTCTTAGTTAATATACCTTTTTTTGCAATAGGTGATCTAATGTCCAATAGAAAAGTTGGTACCCATAAATCCTTTCATCATATTCTCTTCTATTTGTCCATTCCGTAATGCAAATTTGAAGGTTTTTTTCAAGTTTCATCTTGCCACAATATTTTAGATTGGGTTTATAGTCTCCTTTTGATAGGTACTTGGTTCTTATGAGGACCAAAAATTTCTTCCCAATTGGGATATTAGGTTTGTGGGTGCACCAGCATCTTTTCATGCTACAAAGTATCTTCAAGAGATTATAATCTCAAATTTTATTTATTAAATAATTTTTCCATGTATTCTATAGATGTTAAAAAAATTCCCACACTAGAATTACCAAGGAAGCAAGTAATATGAGAAACTCCATGTGAAATGTGGTTAATTATTTTTTACTTTTAGTATGTTGTCTCTTTTTATAGTTTCCTTTTGTATTATGTGGTGGGTTTTCATCATTTGAAGTATCTTGAGTGGATTCTATTTTAACTTTTCTTAAGTTTTAGGATCCTCCTCGCATCTAATATCTTTCTAGATCTTACTTCTAGCTCATCCCAAACCCATTATTTCATAGCATATTCATTATCGATGTTCTAACTATTGGTATCAAGTATGATTTATCCTCTTGAGTTAGCCTCATGCATGGTGTCTTAGACTATTATTCTTAAAGAATGTAGTGCTTTCAATTCTTCTTCTTCAATTTATTCTTATGTTATCTTCTTTATGTATGCCTTACTCATATCAATGTATAAGGGTATACGTATTAAATTTTTGTCAAAGAATGAGATTTATTCTTTATAGGAGTTAATTGTCCCATTATAGTTTACAAACCATTCTAAATTTAGTAAAATTTTAAAGGTATTAAAGAGTTCCTTCATCTCTATTACTTCAAAGTCTACTTTATTCTCGATTCCCATTAAATGAACTTCAATCTTTCTTCAAGTTCCAATCATGCAAATGGTAGTACCATCCACAAGATCAAAGGTAAAGGGGTAGATCGTAGACTATTCACTTCCAAAATTCTTCTCAAACTCTTTTAGTTATAAATGATTTTGAGGTCAAATATTATGTTTTTAAAATGTTTGTTGTTTAGTTTAAGTTTTACTATAATTTGTTTCTTCTTCCATCTTCATGAGCTTGAATAATGTGTACTTGCTCAAATTTCTCTATTAGGTCCTTAAAAACAATTGGAGCTATATCCACTTCAGATAAACAAGGAAAGTGATACAAAGTAAATCCTACTAGAGTTATTGTGATCATTGTGGGAAAGATGCTTAATTATTTGCAATAACAGGAAATCTAGTTTGTTGGATCAAGAATATTTTTTCAATATTAATGTTAAGATGTTAATATTCATGTACACATTCTAATTCTTGTCCTCAAACTATATTGATTTCCAAAGGTTTGGTTGAAACTTTTGGCCTAAATTATTATTAAAGCCCCAAGTTAAATTGGTTTAGTTGAATCAAATAATAAGAGCTAATATTCTAATTAGTAAGAAACAAAAAATGAAACTTAGTTCAATAACACTAATGATTATGGCCTTCTTATATGATCCTACTTAATAACCCTGTAAGACAATCAAATTCCCTATTATCAGCTTTGAAATATTTATGGTATTCTTTAAACACAAGCTGATAATTTAATTTTAAACATGAGAATGGAGAGGAAAATAACCCTTAATTATCTCTTTGAAAGAAATACAACATAAAGGAGATGATTCTAATAGTAAACATATGTTCATGTATTCATTTAATAGAGACAAGAATCAAAATAAAAGTGACATATGTACAACATGAAAATTGTTTGTATTACTTTTAAAATAAGTGTTGTCTGAAATATAGGGAGGATCATGATCTTTAGTTGATAGAATACTATCACTCAAGAACAAAGAAATATAAATAAGAGAACACATTCCTTAATATTTAGAGGTAGAAAAAATGATTGAATGGAATATTGTAGGCTCACATGATATTGTAATATTATCTCAACAATCATGTATTGTGTCATACATACTCATTATTGAGCTATTTCCATGAATTTTCATGTCAAATTTCTTATATTGTGTACTCTTATTGGTATTTATTGTTTTCATGTTTTGTGTTGAAAGAATAGATTATCTTTCATTAGACCCTCTATCTATGGATAAATCATGTAGCATACACTAATATTATTAGATTGGAATTATTTTCCCAAGTACATACAAAGATATCTATTTGATTAAAAAAAAATGAGCATCCTATACTATATTAGAAGTTTAAACTTACTAAATTGTTGAGGGGGTCCTATTTCAAATATATCCTTAGTTTACATGCTTAAAAAGAAAAGAAAAGAGTGGAAGCATAAATATTTTTCTCATCTATTGTTCACATGTTGATTTAACAATTTATCTAAAATAGTATGCCACAATCTTGGGGGAAAGTAAAATTAGTCTAATTTCATTATGGATGGCATTCTCAACGTTGTGGTTATTGTGGGAGCTTTGGAACAAGGTACAAAGTCATGGAAGGAAAGGATGAATTAAATAAAAAGTAGTGTGTTCACCCTATTTTTGTTTGGTGGATGAATGGTCATTGAGGTGTAGATTGATAGAAAAGGAGTGAACTACCATTCAAAGAGGAAAAAAAATGCAAATCAAGGAATTAGAAATGAAAATGGTTAAACAAAAATAAAACTATAAGGGGAAGGTTTCTAGAGGCTATCTAGAAACTTTCATCAACTCAAGATTAGTTTGGGGATAAATATTTACTGTTATGTACATTCCATGTAGGGTTGTGTGCTAGGCCACCAAATCATCATCAAACTTTGAAATGTATGAATACTCAAGTTTAGGAATTTATAATGATCTAGAGAACTTGAATGGGTTCAACATTGTGGTGATTCAATTGGTGTTTATAGATGAATGGACAAGGAAGATAATTGCATAATATTAGGACTGCATTATTGATCTAATACATGAAACAACTTAGTTATAGTGATCAATAACATCATCCCAAAGTTGAAGCTCAATGAGATGGAGGGTGAATTATTCTTAGAGGAGATGAGGTTAAAAACTACATAATCCATCAAATATATGCTTTGACCATCAATTTTTTCCTTCCATGATTTAAAATTGTGTGAGTTATTGTGGGATCTTTGGAACAAGGTATGGCAATCCATCAAAGCATATAAAGGATAGAGGAATTTTTTCAAATGTTGTAGTTGCAACTGAATTGGTAGACATGTATACAAAATGTGGAAGCATAGACAAGACACATGAACTATTTGATAGAATGCCTCTGAGAAATGCGCTCTCATGGAATGCCCTGAGTGCAGGATATTCACAAAATGGATTTGTTGAAAATACTTTGGAAAATTTAAAGAAAATGTAGTTGGTAGGTGTAAATGGGTTTGTTGAAAAGGCTTTAGAAACTTTCAAGAAAATGCAATTGATGGGTGTAAAGCCAAATTCCACTACCATTGCCAGTATCCTCCCCGCCTGCGCCAAAATGGGAGCATTGGAATAGGGTATGGATGACTATTGAAGGGTATATACCAAAAATAATTCTTGAAAAGGATTTAGAAAATTTCAAGCAAATGGAATTGCTAGCTGTAAAGCCAAATTCTACAACTAGCGAAATTCATATAAAATTCATTTTTAGGGTTTAGAAACTTTCAAGAAAATGCAATTTTTCAAATTCATAGCTAGTGAAAGAAGCACGAACCAACCTGTGTTTTCTGAGCTGGAGGGTGATGGAATATGGAGGAAGCCACTGGAGGGTGATGGACTGTTCCAAGCATTTGCCGAGTTTGTCCAAACGTACACCGAGTTCATCCAAACGTTTGCAAGTGAAAATGACCAACAAACTGATTTTTTTAATCCTAATTAAGGGGTTCATGCAAACCCATGTTCATTCGAACCCCTTTTTTATTATTTCTAAAAACATAAATTATGGGTTTGAGAGAACTATGGGGTTCGATCGAACCTATTAGTTTGAGCGAACCCCTTGAATTTGTGGGAGGGCCCAAAATTCATTTTTGCTTCCTCTCTCAATTTTTTAACAACTTATGTGAGATCACCCATCGCCTATAGGCAACCAGTGACAAGTCTGTCCACCCAAGAAGAAGTAGCTCCTAACATATACCACCTTGTGATCTTAGCGATATTGTCAACTATCTAGATATGTGCAGGATCATAATGGAAAAACTAGGCCCTTAAGTGGCAATAAAATTAAAACAAATCAGAGTTAGGCAACTTGATGTAAAAAATTGAATAAGTTGTATATATTATTTCAAAAATATGTAAGAATAGAATCTGTAGCAAATTGAATGTAGTTTCTAAAATACTAGGTTTTTTTATTTTAAAGAAAATCTATTTGGTGAAAATTTGAAATTTCAATGCAATAGTACTTAAATTTTAGGGGAAAAAACAAGAAGTAGGTGTTTGTCTGACCACCTAACCACAATAAAAAAAAAATATTTTTTTATAATATTTTAGATATAAGTAGAGGAATCATGTCCTAATGTGATGCATATTTGTTTGTAATTTTTTTCCAAGTAAATAATTAATTATAATTTTTTATTACAACTTTTAAAATATATAAAAAACTCGTATGTCTAGCCACCTTAACTTGGTCAAAACTTCATGAAATTCAATTTATTTATTTTTAATCCTATAGTATGTGAAGCATAGAATGTGACACATGTTTTAGATTAAAAAAATGTGATACCATTTGAAAGCTATAGATGTTTTTCAATCAGCCTATCAATTAGGACTTTAGTCGTAATTCAAATAGAAAATGAATAATAATTATTTATTAAATTCAAAGTAAAGCATAATTTATATTGGCGGAAAGCTGAGAGTCTCATTCAAAAACCCTTTTCGTTTTATCAATTTTAGGTAAAAAAAAGTAATAAAAAAAATTAATCAGCCACATGGGCCATCATATCACTTACATATCACCACTTTTTGGCCCATCATGATCCTTCACATACCTATCTTCTTCACAATCTTGGGTAAAAATTGGCATCAGTCACTTCCATGCTTACCAGTGACAGCCAGTGAACCCTCTCAATACGTGATTAGCCCCAAATTATTGTTACCTACACATATGGGTCCCTAACTGTGCAACTGCTACGAATGTATCATAACCAGGGTAGCCTAATACCTTCACCTTAGTGAACCAAATGAATGCTGACTAATCCCTAGCAAGTAGCCCTGACATCGATCATTGGCATGGTCCAATGACTACCTATCACTACTCAAATATCACAGAGTTTCACTCTTGGGCGGGTCATACATAACATGAATCACAATGTCCATCCACAGATACATGAGCCTATACATAAACACATAGATATGGAGTTGAATTACACAGACACATAAGAGATACGTGGAACCAACACAATATGGACTTTACCCATTATATAAGTATAATAAAATACTCATTATAAAGTAGTCAATCTTTGATTATTATATAAAAGCATATTATGTATTAAATACACAATATTAGATTCCATTAACTCATTCATATCTATCTGGTACTTATTTAGCCTCAAACTGGATCCTAATAAAGGGAGAAGGTCAAACCAATCAAGAACAACCCCAACCCTTGGATTTATCCCCCTAACCACCCCTACATACTTAAGGTTGTAGAGGCATCCTTCGGCCAAGGACCGCCTACATTCCCGCTTCCAAACGGGTCAAAGTCACACGTAGTTCTCCTCACAAGGTCTCTCAAGGATACTTACACATCGATCTCCCCATAACCCAAGTTTTCACTCCCCCTTAAGTATATTGAGGTCTTGGATCAAACTCCTCCCATTTATTTATAATCTTGTTTGAACATCCTGACTCTTATATTTTCATCTCATTGACCTAACTTGACTAGGTTTACTGCTTAATGCAAAATTACCTTGGTTCACACAAATCCATAGGAACTCGCTTCTATTTGAAACTCACATAATAGGTTCAATGATGAGGCTCTTATAATAAAGGGATCAACAAATACCCTTGAAGGACAAGCAATGGTATTTAGAAAAAAAATTTAAGTTATAATCATTGCCCAAACCCTACTTGAGAATGTCGGAAATACTATATCCATTAGATTGCTATATAAAAACATAATTTCATTAATAATATTTTTGATCTTCTAAATTCCTTTACCTCACGGTGAACCCCATATTATTATGAGAGTATATTTAATAGACTAGATAGTTTATTTATACTTGACATTCAGTCTACACATGACCTTAATGGTCATTAGTAACATGTATCACTGTCAAACTAAATGGTAGCTTCCTTCAATTTGTATACTATATATATTACGGTTCATTATAGGTATGAAAATAATTTCATTATCAAGGTTCTCACATTTAAGAGGCTAATAGACACTATGTAGCCAAATAAAGTGTTTCTCATAGTATCAACGAATTAATAGAAGTGTTGAGTTTCAACATTAAAAGCATGTTAGTGCGGTGTGCTTGTAGTGCCACTAAATGAGGTCATCATTCCTTATATTCTTATGCAACCAAGAGCCAAGGCCCATATTATTGTATCTTATTCATGACTCATATTATAAGGTTATATTGAACCTAAAGATTTGATCTAGACTTCCTTGCCACCTTACTTCACCTTGGAATCTCAATAGAGCACATAATGAATTCCCGAATACGATCCCATATGACAAAATTAGGTTTGTGAATTAGGTGTTTATTCTCATATTTTAATGGGCCCAAGATGTAGAAAGATCATGAAATCATCACTATCCACAAATAGTCTACTATAAACCCATTTCCATAATGGAAGGGTTGACCTAAATCAACATAGATAAAACCTTATAATTAATGAAAAAACTCATAGAATTATAACAACCATCATTGCATCTTTTAGTATTTGACCATCGCATGTTTACATAGGTTTTCTTGAGGAAAAATACACCAAAATATTCATTTAAATGTAGATTAAACTTGTGGATTGGCAAGAACAAATACATTATTTAAGCACTTAAGGGTAAGTGCACCAATTTATGACACAATTTTGGTGCCAAATTGCAAAAAAAACCCGTAATAGGCCATATTGTGCTTTCCAAATTTGGAAAGCACAAAATGACTTGATTTTTGCAATGAGTGGAGAAGTGTGAGTTCTCTTTCTTTTTGCAATGAATTTTGGAATGCATTTTTCTAAATTCTTTTATTTTCGCTTTCTCTTCCAGGGAAACTATATACATGAAATAAACATTTAAGTATAAGTTGACATTTACATATGGAAATTTAATTTCTTAAAATTTAAGTAATATTAAATGTATATAGGTAGGATGTTTGAAAGTGGTTTTAGATCTCTATGAATTAGAATACATATTCTAGTTTTTGGAAGATCTTAAAAAAATTCAGACTTAGTCAAATTTCAATAATCAGGAGGTCAAATTTTAGTATTCAAAAAGTTGTATCATCCTTCTCTCTCCTTCTCTCTACTCTCTATCTCTCCACTCCCTCTCTCTCTCTCCCTTCCTCTCTCTCTCCCCCCTTTCTCTCCTTTGTCTTTCTCTCTCACACACCCCTTTATCTCCTCCCTACATCTGCCTCCCTCCCACCCTCTCTACTTCTCTCTATCTCTTCTCTCTCTACATATCCTTCCCTCTCTACTTATCTTTATCTCCCCTCTCTCTCTTTACCTACCTCTCCCTCCATCACTTTTTATCTCACTTATGTCTCCCTCCCTACCTCTTTCCCTCTCTAATCTATATCTCTCCTCTCCCTCCCTCTCAGTCTCCCCTCTCTATCTCACAACTCTCTCTATCTCTCTCTCTCACACACAAACCTCTATCTCCATCGTTAACACTCCCTCCCTCCCTCCTTCCCTCTCTAATTCTCTCTATCTCTCCTCTCCCTCCCTCCCTCCTTCCCTCTCTACTTTATCTCTCTCTCTCCCTCCCTCCCTCCTTCCCTCTCTCCTTCTCTCTATCTCTCCTCTCCCTCCCTCTCCTAACCTCACCCTCCCTCCCCTTAATTTTGTCTCTCCTCCCAATCTCTCTCACTATTGTCCCTCTCTCCCTCCCCTTCTTTCTCTCTCAATTGATCCTTTTCTCTATCTCACCATTCTCTCTCTCTCTCTCACACACACACCTCTATCTCCCTCCCTCTCCCTCCCTCCCTCCCCTCTCTACTCTTTATCTACCCTCACTCTTTCCCTCTCTATAAATACCTCCCCCTCCATCACTCTCTCTCTACATCCCTCTCTATCTCACTTATGCCTCCTTCCCTACCTCTTTCCCTCTCTACTCTCTATATATCCTCTCCCTTTCTCTACCTACCTTTCTCTCTGTCTCTCCATCCCACTCTTTCTCTCTCACTCTCTCCTCTCTATCACCCCCTCATCTCTAAATCACCATTCCCTCTCTCCCACTTTCCCTCCTTCCCTCTCA
>CM021100.1:467845649-467912914 GCA_007115665.2 Sequoiadendron giganteum
GAGAGGGGGAGAGAGAGACCTGAGAGGGAGATTAATAAAAAGAGAGAGATAAAGTGTGTGTGTGAGAGAGAGACTTGAGAGAGAGCGAGTGGGAGAGAGAGACCTCAAAGGGAGATGGATCATGTGAGAGAGAGAGAGAGGAGTGGGAGAGACTTGAGAGAGAGGGAGGGAGAGGGAGAGAGAGAGAAGGATGGAGTGGAAGAGACCTAAGAGAGAGAGACTTAAGAAGGAGAAAGACTTCAAAGGGAGGGGGAGAGAGTGAGTGATAGAGGGAGATGGAGAGTGAGAGGGAGTGGGAGGGACCAGAGAGAGAGAGAGGGGGGTAGAATTGAGGGGGGGAGAGAGAGAGGGAGGGAGAGGGACTTGAGAGGGTGGGAGAGAGGAGAGAGAGTGGCAAAGAGAGAGACCCCAAGATGTAGATGGAGAGAGAGAGAGAGATAACTAAGAGGGAGAGAGACTTTAGAGGGATGGAGAGGGTGATGGAGAGGGAGTGGTAGGACTAGAGAGAGAAGGAGACTTGAGAAGGAGATGGAGAGTGAGAGAGATAGGGAGAGAGAGACATATACTTGAGAGAAAGAGAGGGAGGGAGAGAGAGAGAATTGATAGGGAGAGAGGGAGATAGAGGGAGGGAGAGGGAGAGAGGGAGAGAGAGACCTGAGAGGGAGAGAGTGTGAGTGTGCGATACATTGAGAGAGAGAGGGAGTGGGAGAGATTTGAGAGAGAGACCTAAGACGGAGAGAGGGAGTGGGAGAGACTTTAGAGAGAGACTTAAGAGGAAGAGAGAATTTAAAGGGAGGGAGGGAGAGAGGGACATGGGAGATGGAGAGTGAGAGGGAGATGGAGAGGGAGAGAGAGAGGGTGAGGGAGTGGCAGGGACTTGTGTGTGTGTGTGTGAGAGAGAGAGAGAGATAGGTCTAGATCTCAAGGAGAGAGAGTGAGAAAGATAGGTATAAAGAGGGACAAAGAGAGAATAAAGGAGGGGGGGATAGGTCTAGAGATTAAAGGGGGACATGGTGATATATAGAGAGATAGAGAAAGGGACAGATAGATATGATTATTTATGAATATTTTTTCATCTTATTATTACAAAAAATACAAATATTTCATTATTCATTACTTTTTCTAATGTTTCAAGTATTTTGAGACGAGTGTTACAAAAAGATCATGAAAAAAAGACTTTGCATGTGAAAGTAGTGAGCATTTGATGTTTCAAAAATGAAATATGAAGTTCAAATTATTATAATTATCTTTCTGTGTACAATATAGAAACACCACCTATTCCATTGTTTAGAATTCTTAATCACCTTTCCAATGCCTATAAAAAGTTAAAATTTTGATAAGAAATGCAAAACTTATGCCCATTTTACTGAAGTGTGTTTTTTGGGATTTTCAAAATGGATGTGTTTCAAAATGGATATCCATTTCAAAATAGATATCAATTTTTAAAGGGATATCCATTTTGAAATGGATATTTGTTTTGTTTCATCCATTTTGTTGGCATAAATTGATGAAAATTAATTTCGGGAAATGGATATTCGTTTATAATGAATATCAGTTTTGGTTTGGTATTACCAAACCAAAAAAAATATTGTACCCAACCCATACAAAAGTCAACATTTTTTTTCAGGATTTTGACGAGTTAAAAACACTTTTTTTTGCTCATGGCCACTTTTTGGACTCCCATGATCTTGCACATGTCCAAAGCTAACTTAATTAAATAATCAATATGATTAAATTAATTAAGTAATTGACCTATTACTTTAACACCACCCTTAAGATGAACTTAGGGAGAAACTAAAAAACTAAGGACAAAATGCATGAAAGCAAAGATGGGTCCCGACAAAAAGGCTTGATGAGGTACCCAAATACAACAAAATCTTTGTAAAGCGGAGAAAAGGAGAAAACCCAGTGGAAAATAATCCTCTCCAAAAAGAGATGAAAGCATGCTGAAAAAATATGAGGGAAGGAAGGCCTCACAAAGACCTCCCAAGGACAAATTCCTTCACCCCAAGCATAGATCACAACTAAAGATAGCACAACGATGCAAAATATTTCATGAAGATGTTTGCAACCTGCTCCCTTGTAGGAATGTACTCCAAGATGAGAGAACCATCTTGAATCAACTCCCTGATGAAGTGCATGTGGATCTCAATTTGCTTAGTCCTTTGATGCTTCACTGGATTATAGGAAATTTGTATAGCACTCTGATTGTCACACCAAAGAACAGTGGGACTATTAGGAGGAGACCTAAACTTTGTCATCAACTGTCAAAGCCATAAAATCTCCTGACTAGCCAACACCGCTGCTCAGGACTCAACCTCTATAGATGATAATGTAATAGAATATTGCTTCTTGCAAGACCATGTAATAGGACCAAAACCAAGGCAAAAAAGAAAGCCGAAAGTAGAATTTCAATCATTGACATCACCAACCCATTGTGAGTCAGTGAAGCCAACAATGTGAGGGGATCTTGATGTGTAGTGAATGCCATAATGTGTGGTGCCCTAAATGTACCTCAAGATAAGTTTGGCAGCTTGCCAATGGCTCTCATGTGGATCATGTGAGAACTGAGAGACAAGGCCAACCACAAAGGAAATATTAGGACATGAATGTGTCAGGTACAACTTCTTACTTAATTAAGCTCCATTTCCTCGAGACGAGATTACCCAACCAAAGAAACTGCCTACAAAGGCCCTCAAAATCTTTGATGAAGCTTGAGGGAGTAGTCGACACAAAGCACCTATATAAAGGAAAGAACTACACCATAGACTTCTATAGAGTAACTCTACCATCCATAGATAACCATCTATAGGTCCAATGACAAACCAACCCTCAAAATTTATCAATCAAATCCTTCCAAAAACACCTGGTATAGTGCCCCTCCATTCTCATCGTGGATATGCAAGCTATGGACATATTGATGTGATGGGAGTGCTTTGGTTACCTTTAGGGATTTCGCTTGATTTTAATATGTATTACTATTGTGTGGACATGTTACTATGATTTTGATTATGATTATCCTTATTTTCATGAAGACATACTGACTTACATGTTCAAGTGTTCTGGTTGTAGATGGGACATGAGCTCCTATTAGTGCTTTAGTGAGTATGATGTATATTGTCATGTTATTATCGCGATGCAAAGTTTTATTTGGATAGTTAAGTGATGCAATAGTATGTTGTTAGGATTAGGAGGAAAGGGCAACATCGTACCATTGGACGTATGGGGGACATACGAGAATGAGATTAGATTGCTAGAGTTCCCTTCCTAGTGCATCAACTATTATGCACATGTGCTCTAGTTTGTATGTTTGAGTGAATAGGTACTAGGCTACGTCTCCACCTGAATTGGAAGGCCTGAGCGTGCCTTAAACCCAATGAATCAATTGATCAAGAGATAACGCTTGGTCCCCTACCCTAGCCATCATCCTCAAAGAGGATGAGTATCTAGTTGATAACCTATCAGTTTTGTCAGTATGTCAGTTTGGTCAGTCAATGTTGCTCAAGGTCTTGCTTTTGACCTCGAATAGTGGTTAGGTATGGTTTGCGCATTGGTTTATTTTATCTGATAATATGCCTTGGTTATCTCATGCATTAAATTAATTTGCTAAGCAAAAGGTGCACTCTGATAAATAAATATATAACCATAATTAATAATGAAATAACTTTATAATGTAATATTATGATTAATAAATAAACAATAATATGGTGAATAAATAGAATATTATATAGTCAGATTAATTAATTAATTAATTATGATGTGTAAGTGAGCATTGGATAAATGATTTTACCCATTTGTGTAAAATTGAATAATTATTATATTATATTGTTATGTTTCTTAAATAAAAAGCTTTTACTTAGTTCAAAATTAACTTTTATGTCATATCGAGAAGTTAATCTAATAAATCAAAAGCTAATGAATTGTTGGTTGGGGAATTCGGATACAACCATATTCTTCTTCTTCCTGAAAATGGTTTAGTTTTGGGAGAATTTTTCCAAGGAATGCTCTGGGAAAAAAAAAACAAAAAAACAAAAAAAAGTGTCTGTAAAAATATATGATTCTATCGCTGATTCGAGAGAGAGCTAGGGTTTGGAAGGAAAAGAAGAGAAGGAAAAGCAAGGTTATTATAAACTATGGAACAACTGGCACATGTACACTAGTTCTGTCTATCTTACTTATGAATATTCCATAGGTTGATGAGTAATATATATGCCTGCGTTTATCGAATACAATTCTTAGTTTCATGCCGATAGCATATCTAGACTAGGTGAATCATTTATCAAACTTTGGCACTAGAAATTTTAGGTTCTTATCTTGTGGAGTCTATAGTAGAAATGTTCTCTATATTTTTTATTTCATCATTTCAAATCCATTTTGTGCATATCATGCAATCAGTGCATTCCACAAATTGACAACTCCTTGAGACGTTTGAATAAATAGTTCTTAGCCTTAACTTTTCCCACGCATTATTTATGGTTTCTAGCTTTTGTATACAATTTTCCTGCACACCTGCCACTATAACATCTGCCATCTTAATGGCTGTCCAAACCTTCCTCCAATGCTTCTTTTAGCGCAAATGTTGGCGCAGGTTAAAGAGATTAGGTGTTACATCTGCCAATTGCATTTGCATAAAATCCTCTTAAACCTTTTTAACAATCCCATATATGCAGCCCACGTCCACTAAACCTGTGTGACTGCTTGCAACTCGAACACAAGAAAAGCTTACAATATTAGGATGAGATAGAGAATGCTTCATTAATTCAAAGATTATGAGAGCTTCCTACAAAATCTATTTGGCGTGTATTCTGCAATCATTTCCCTCCTTGAGATGACGTCTGTTTGAGGCACTCTAGCAATCAGTTCACGTTCCTTATCGATACTTCCACTTTTGCACGCGTGTCTACCAGGATAACTGCAACTTCAACATGCTAATTGCATTTGCATGAAAGTTTCAATCAGAGATAATTCAGCCGCTTATCTCTTTAAACGTTCCTGCCAAATGATATTATTTGAGGCATCTATATTTCTTTCTTTCTTTTTGGGTTGTTGTTTCATGACTTTAGTATTACATCGAATGGAAATAATCTTAGTATTCCTACTGGAAAAGCATATAACATCTTTCAGTCTTCCGCATATAATCTTTCATAAATATCATACTGTTTTAAAATAGAATCTTCCAATCAATTCCTTCTTAACCATTTGGCATTGGTTAGCATAAGAGGGGGGCACAGTTATTATCATGGTATACACCTTAAATTATAGATTTATTCTGTGTTGTGGTCTGTTCACTTTCGAGTCTTGCATTAATAACTTAGGGGAGAGGACCTAGTAGTTGTGCATCCTAACTTTGCGCTTCCCAAAATCTTACGTGGAAATTTCATATCACTCCAATTTTTTTACAGCAGCTTGCATGGCAAGTCCCCTGCTTATAACTTTCGTTTCAGGGCCACATCATCAAATATGATGCCACATCAGCATGCTTTTTGTCAAGGTGTCCAAAAAGGCCCAAAAAAAAAGTGCTACCAATATTTGTGTATTCACATCATGAGTAGTTGAGCTCTGATGTGGCATCACATGATTGGTTGTTTTTTAGATCTAAGGGATACATTTTGTTTAAGTTAGGGTACTTATGTCACAATTATTGGGCATTATATAAACAATTATTGGACATTATATTAACAACTACTATCACAACTATTGGAACATGCTCAACTACTGAGTCCTTTCCCCTAAGTGGTTATGATGCCATTTTTTCTTATTCTTTCCCATACTCACAGTTATCATTTTAAGGAAATCATAATGTTATT
This sequence comes from Sequoiadendron giganteum, assembly GCA_007115665.2. Taxonomy (NCBI): domain Eukaryota; kingdom Viridiplantae; phylum Streptophyta; class Pinopsida; order Cupressales; family Cupressaceae; genus Sequoiadendron; species Sequoiadendron giganteum. The sequence goes on from CM021100.1 coordinate 467,851,457, forward strand.
TTTTTGTGCCTTCGTTTGATTGATATCTTGGATTAATTAAAGACCTAGAAAGAGTTACATTTATGGAGGTATTGGGTTAAGTGATATCAGCCCTATGTTTGCAATCGTGTTATACAAATATAGAGACATTCAAATACATCTCTTATCTCATGTCCCCATGCAGCTGCTTAACTCTATTTTTTGCTTAAATTTAAGTAGTAGGGGTGTTCCCATGCATAAATTTTATTTTTGGGAAAGGATAATTTAGAATCTTTTCCTATTTTAATGGAGCACTACTGTTTAGGAATTGGAAATAAGCTGTGGAAAAAGAGGGGGGGCTGGAAATAAGCAGCAACTGCATATTTCTAAAAATCCAGGTGGCTCCACAAATTTACTTCCCTTTTTTTTAATATTTGATTTTGTTTTTGTTTTTCTAATTTTTTATTGTACAAATTATTATTAATACTATTAATACAAATTTAAGCTGGTTGCTTAAAAATAAACATTCATGGGGCCATCAACTCCACAAATAACTCCTAAATAAGTTGGGCAGTGGTTGCTAGCCAAAATAAGCTAAGTCTATTTCTCTTCAATTATTGATTTCTAGAATAGTGATATCTTTGTTTAGGTAAATTTCGAATGAAATAATCCTATAATTTAATAATAAAAATTACAATAAAAAAAGTAAAATTTGGTTGTTAAGAGATAAATTTACATTTGAATTAGAGCATATATCTTACAAGAGCATGCAATCTTAAAATATTTTTAATATAATTTTGATAATTAAAAAAATAATAAAAGAATTGAAAGTAATGTTTCACTCATAATACAGATTGAGTTTTAAATCAAATGAAACATATGTAAAGATCTTATTATGATTGATGATTTTTTTTTAGATAGAACCCTCTCCTTCCTAAAATATGCCTTAATAGTCGATTGTGTTAAAAGACCTCTCAAGAATGTTCTTAAAATAATTGCAAAGGTGATTAATGAGGTTTTAAGTAATTTTCTTAGATCTAAACCCTTGCCTAAAATTTATAAGCAAAATGCTTAATATTTTCTAGCATATGTCAAATTCATCTAATATTTATAGATATTTAAAGGATAATTTTATTTTTTTTAAATAAATTTGTGTAAGGACAAAACTGTTTACTTTTGCCTTATTGAATTGAATTTTAATTTTAGTTTATAATTCGTGTAAGATGATAGTATATTGATAACGTCAACAAGTTGTAGGTAATATTTGTTTGACATTAGTTATTAAATGTTTGCATAATTTCATAAATGGAACAATCTCTTGAAGTTTGAAATCATTCTTGTAATTGAATGATATTAATTAGATAGAATTATTTAATGAATTGAGAGCTATTCAATGATAAAAAGAAATATGTGTAAGATTTTGGTCAATCATATGTAGTTCTTTTCCTCTACCTTTTGTTAAGAAGTGAAGAAATAAAATGTTAGTTAAGAAAAGATTGTTAATTAAAATGAATATTCAAATTGTCGTAGGTAAAAGAATTGCGTAATTAATTAAGTGAATTGAATTATTTTGTAAATAGATGGTTATTTAATTTATATGATTTATGGTCAATATTAAATGATATGGTCTACTCTTTGTTAACTAGTTAGTAAATGAATATTACTTTCTTTGTAAGTAATTTTGAGATGGTTTAATAGATTTTCCATGTAATTTAATCATTTAGAATATTATCATTTTAGTTACTTTGGAATATGATTATTGATGGTAAACAATCTAAGTGGTTAAGATAAATTGGTAGATAGGTGAAATAATGCTTTAATTAGGAATATCTTCATTGTTATAATGTGAGGTTCAATTGTTTGTATTAGATAATGAGTCTTGAGTAATGAATTAAGTGTTTATGGATATGTCAAAAAGGATGTCGTATGTGTATTATATATTAAGTTTTTGTGTCATTGGGAAGTATTTTTAGTATGTTGGTTCTGCATGAGACAACCATAGATGGTTTCGGGACCTAGTGAGAGGTCTGCCAAGACAACCCATGCTAGTGCCATGCGATGACACACCTGCCTTTTGCAGTACAATACTCCCTAGTTAGATTTCCTCTTTGATGTTTGTGAGCCTCTAAAAGTGAAGTAAGTGTTGTAAGTGATGTTGTTAACAGTGTTGTGTTGGAGTCTTGTATAGCCCTTTTTATGGTAGTTTGTTGTTTTCCTACTGCCTGTTGGATTTGGGACCTTGTGTTATCTCCTAGCATGGGGGGTGGACCTCAAGGTTCCACATGGTCGGGTGGTTGGTTCTTTTTTCCTCTATTGGGTACTCTTGTTGCTTGTTCATGAGCACGTTGATTGATCATTGCACTGGGTATTGGCAGGATCATCATGGAAAAACAAGCTCTTAAGTGGCAATATAATTCAAAAAATTAGAGTTAGGCAACTTGACATAAAAATTTGAATAAGTTATCTATATTATTTTAAAAATATGTAAAAATATAATCTGTAGAAAATTGAATGTAGTTTCTAAACTACTAGGTTTATTTTAAAAAAAACATAACCATTTGGTGAAAATTTGAAATTTCAATGCAGTAGTACTTAAATTTCAAGGAAAAATAAGAAGTAGGTGTCTGTCTGACCACCCTAACCACAATAAAATGATAATATTTTTTTATAAGATTTTAGATATAAGTAGGGGACTCATGTCCGGATGTGATGCATATTTATTTATAATTTGTTTCCAAGTAATAATTAATTATGATTTTTTATTACAAATTTTAAAAAATATAAAAACTCATATGTCTAACCACCTTAACTTGGTCAAAACTTCATGAAATTCAATTTTTTTTTAAATCCTATAGTATGTGAAGCATAGAATGTGACACATATTTCAGATTCAAAAAATGTGATATTGTTTGAAAGTTATAAATGCTTTTCAATCAACCTATCAATCAAGACTTTAGTCATAATTCAAATAGAAAATGAATAATAATTATTTATTAAATTCAAAGTAAAACATAATTTATATTGGTGGAAATTTGAGAATCTCCTTTAAAAACTTTTTTCGTTTCATCAATTTTGAGAAAAGAAAAAGTCATCAGCCACATGGGTCATCATATCACTTAGATATCGCCACTTTTTGGCCCATCATGATCCTGCACATACCACACTATGGAATCCAATTGTTGTTCCAGTTGAGAGGACTTCCTATCATGTATCTACATATTCGATTGTGCTTCAGTTGTATCAATTATTGTAATTTGATGTAATCTTTTCTCATGTACTAGGGGAAGTAATGTTGTAAATATTGTAGTGATGTAACGATTATTAATGATTTCATCTTGTAAAAGTTATTGTTAAGTAATGCATCTTTCATATGATAGTTAGTTAAAAAATGATTTTTATGTTTAGTTATCAGTGTTTACATTATAGAAGTAAGTATTGTATGATCATTATTATGATGCCTTAAGATGGACCTTGCATGTTAGATCCTTCTTGCATATTTTATTGTTGATGAGATGATACTAGTAATCTTGATTGTTAGTTTGTAAGTAGCGTAGTCAGGGAGCCTTAGAGGACCTAGGTTTAGATTATTATGTTATGTTATGTTATGTTATCATTAATTAGATTATTATACTATGTTATGCTATGTATTCTAATGTTATTTGTTGGTTTAATTTTTTTTTTTGTTAATTTGGCATAGTTGTGTGTTGTCCTCTAGGGTTCCTTGGTGGGGGTGTTACACCTGGGAAGTGGGCACACATCCAAAGGGATACCAAGATAGATAAAGGGAAGCTTCCCCACATGAAACCTTAAGATCATGGCAATACACTACTAAATAAGCATGGGGGTATTAAAGAAATAAATGCAAGACTTACTTTCACTAATGGTTTGACCTGAGGCAACCAACTAACAATCCAAAGTCTGTGATAAAGAAATTGCTTCAACCACCTTAGTAGCACCCATCAAAGCCGTATCATCCACAAACTAAAGATGAATTTGAGGGGGTAGATAATTGCTCCATTTCCATCCCTGAATGAGCCCATCCATAACATGACACTTAATCAACCTCCCCAAGCCTTTATCCATCAAGATGAACAAATATGGGGATAAGGGATCCCCCTGTCGAAGACCTTTAGAAGCACCAAACATATCAGATGACTCCCCATTTATGAGAATGGAAAAGGAGGAAGTCGTCACACAACTCATGACCCAATCAATCCACTCACTAGTGAACCCAAAGGCTCTGAGAATTTTGATCAAAAAACCCCATTTAACTCTATCATGTAAGCCTTAGTCATGTCCAACTTTATAAACATAGTCTTTTCCCTAGAAGAGGCCATGGAATGAATAGTCTCAACCGCAATAACTACTCCATCCAAAATTTGTCTACCTGCAACAAAGCCCCCTTGTTACTCTGAGATCAACTTATCCAACCATGGCTTTAGACACTCAACAATTAGCTTTGTAATGATTTTATACACCACATTGGACAAAGAAATTGGTCAAAAAAGATCCAGAGAATCAACACCCTCACATTTTGGGATAAGAGCAAGAAAAATGACATTCATGGCCTACAACATTTTCTTATTCCTTAAAGACTCCTACTCAACCTCCAACATATCAAGGTTGATCACTTCCCAAAATTCCCGAAAGAACTCAGCTGGAAACCCATTTGGCACAAGAGCCTTCCCTTTTTTCAACTGAAACACCACATTCTCCAACTCCTTCAAAGAAATAGGCTTAACAAGAGAGGAATTGATATCCATAGTCACCAGAGGAGGAATACAGGCCAAGATAGAAGCTTCTTCCTCACTAGCATGTGAGGTATCTTAAGAAAAGAGAGCAGAGAAAAAATGAACCGCCTCACTAGAAATCTTCGAAGAGGAAGAAAGAACAAAACACTTAGGAGAGCAAAGAGAAGAAATAATGTTGCCTTGTCTTTGATCCTTCACCGAGTTATTAAAGAAGGAAGTATTCATATCACCTTCCTAAAGCCAATCAACATGAGCCATTTGTTTCCAAAATAAACCTCACGAAACTCCCATTCCTCTAGGTTTTTAACCGCTCTATCCTCTAACCTGCTTAAATCCGCATCAAGACCCTGATCTTGAATCTTCTTGGTAATAGAATCAAAGCACTCTAGGCCAACCCTTTTCTTTTGAAACACATTGCCAAACTGATACTTATTCCAATGTTTTAATTTATACTTCACATATTGAAGCCTCTTCACAAAGGAGTACATAGCCATACCAAAAGTAGCTCGTCCTTTAGTCCACCATCTAGAAACCAAGTCAAGAAGACTCTCCTCCCTGAGCCACACAACTTGAAATCTAAAAGTCTATTTCTTAGAACCACCAACCAGGCGGGTAGAGAATTTAACCAGCCAATGGTCTGATCCCCGCCAATCTAGAATTTTAGAACTTGATAGCCACTTGTCACCAACCCAAAAAATTGGAAACAAGAAACCTATCTAACCTTTCAGAAATGGCATCATCCCCAAGCCTCCTATTATTCCTAGTAAACATGCCATTCAAAGGTTTGATATCCACAAGCCGAAGCCAAGCCAAATTATCCCTTAAAAGATCAGAGGGGTCCAAATGAGGCACACCCCCCCTTTCTCCTCTATAGAGGCAGTTGCATTGAAGTCACATGCCATAATACAGGGAAGGAAAGGATCCAACAATCACAAAAAATTGATATGAGACCATAAGAGAATCTTACCAGGGACATTTGTTAGAGCATAAATATTGGAAATATTTTTTTTTCCCCCATCTCCAAACTAACTGCAACAAGAGAAATGGAGAATTTAATAGAGAGCCACCAAATAGGAGAAATTTGTTGAGGATCATAGAAGCAAGCAAGACCCCTAGAGCTACCCTATGCACCCACATACTAGCATAACCCTCTATTCAAAATCTTAGATGCACACTGCATGATACTATCCACAAATAACTTTGTCTCCTGGAGGAAAACCAAATATGAAGAAATGAGCACAAAACAAGTCTCGAATAGCCTTTTTTCTAGGGATGCTATTCATACCCCTTACATTCCATTATAACACAATCATCATGAAGGGTGAGAGAAGTGAGTATCCAATGTCTTCACTGACCCAGATTCAACCAACGTCTCACTAGCCAACTTAACTTTCTCTTGATCCTTCTTCCTACCCACCTTTTGGGACTTATTAGGAGCATTTTTTTTCAGGGGATTTTGTTGCAAACCCAAAATAGGAGAAAAAGAATAAATTCTATTCTTGCCAGAATCTCCATAACTTGAACCTCTAGCAAGGCATGCACCAACAGCAGAAAAGAACAAAGAAGTACCAACCAAAACACAAGAGTCCCCAAGCCCAACATCAGGGGAAGGAACAAAAGAATCCTCCACTTCCCCAGGAGCCTCCATAGGGCCAAGAATCGAAGAAGTAACAACCATAGGCTCAAGATTACGAGCAGTAAAAGGGGGAGCATCGACATGCATGTCAAGAGATATTCCCTCCTCGTAAGCAAATTCATTCAACACATCAAACCTGTTAAACGTCTCCTCCTCTAGATGGTCTTGTAAAGTCCTCTTCTGACCTCAACTTTTAGTTCGAGGCCTAATAGGCACAAACCCATCTTTATCCAGAGTCACCCCCTGCATGGGCCCTTTTTCGGATCTTGGATTTGATGGATCCATCCCGTTACTTGAGCTACCCACACCAGGAGTATGAGGACACCTCCTCTGAAGATGACCATACTTGTGGCATAAATGACATTTGAACGGAAAAGTTTCATAATCTAATGATTGAGTCTAGAAGCTAGACCCCACTATCAAATCAATAGAGTCAAGAAAATGTTGACTCAAATCAATCTCGACATAAAAACATGTATAGGAAAAAATCCTCTTCTCTAGAGTCTATTGAGAGGGGCCAATCAATTTTCCTAGCGACATGGCAATTGATTGCAGTATATCTCTCCTCCAACATTCAAGCGGAAGTCAAGGAAGGCAAACCCAAACCGGGACTTTGGACAACAACTATTTTATCGAATTAAAACCCGCATGCCATGGTTTAATGAACAGTCCAACTTGATTATAAAAGTATGGGCCACCCTCAAAAGCCTTATTTCTATCTGAAATGTATGAAAAATCCACCAAGAAGAAATTATTTGCAGCTAATAGAACATCAAAATCTCCCTTTGAGTACCATGTCTTTCAAATCCAAGGAACGAGGAAAGGAAGAGAGACCCTCATCCCCATAAACTTGCAGATCAAAACATGCTTGTAATATTCTAGATCCTCTGCAACTGCTTCCCTTTGAATCACCACCATTGGGCACACTTGAGCCCTTTCCAAGCATCCATTAACCTTTTTCACTTTAAACACACTGATCCTAGACAAGCCTACTCCACGAGAAGACAGAGTGGGAACCTCGTCACCTACCTCCATGATAGCATCCTCCCTCGACACCTCGTCCATCCCATCATTAAAATCCACGAGAGCCCCACCCGACAGCCCTTGCCAAACAACACCACTCACCAAATCATTTCCACTTCAAACCCCAACCTATTGAACATGCAATACGAGAAAAACAACTTACAAGCCCCACACACCAGCCCACAAACCGACAACCCACATGGCCAAGGTAAGTCTCAAACAAAAAGGAAACCAGACACCCTGTGTAGCCAAGCAAAGGCCTGAGTAGGGTGAAAAGACAATGCACAAATCCATGGGCAAAGCCAAGCCCGAAACACCACCCACAGGCAAAATGAAGTTAAAAAGGGTCAACAAAAATGTTGAACAAAGGAACACATAGATATACTAAAAACAAACCCCTGAATGCATACACTCATAACACTTTTCAAATGGTAAATGATCATGAAGCAATTAGAAGCATGCACGCCCTAGGCTCAACATGCAGCCTGAGCCAAGATGGTCACGAGCGCATGCACAACAGACAGAGCGAGCACCATCTTGAAATGCTAAAGTTTTACTTTATATTCTTTTCCAAATTGTTTCCTTGTGTTCTCAGTTGCAATGGATTCTCAAAGAGCATGTGAAGATCAAGAACCACTTGGATAAGATGAATATTCAAATTTTATAGCTCCATGAAAAATAAATTTTGAGCTCCAAAAGTTATAATGTATGCTAAAGTTCATAATTTAAGGATGAACTTTTGTAATGAAATTTCTATTTTTTTTGGTGGCTATGGAGTGTTATTCTTCTTTCCCCAAGCTTGTTATGGGTTGCATTGGACTATTTGTAATTCTATATATAACCTCTTTTATTTTCTCAATAATATGTTGATTGTCTTATTATATGTAATTTTTCTTACATTGTTTCAATATAAAAAGGAAAAAATTATTTTATTATATTCAACCCTTACTACTAGTCTAAAAAGGATCTCAGACTAATTATTTAATATTTAATATAATATTTTATTATATAACTATTTTTTAATGCTTCCCCTCTGCATCACCTACCTAAACCTTGTATTTATTTTTATTTTTATGCAAATGCAATCACATTATTAATTATTATTATTTAAAATCATGTTATGAATTACAATGTTTGTTCAAAAGTGCCTCTAGGGTACTTATTAACAAGAGTGTAATGATTATCGTATGGGGTATAAGAAAACCCTTATAATCCTCACATTTCCCTCCTTTATTTACTTTGTTGTAGAACCCATTCATTATCCTAGAATAACACAACTTGTACATAGTGTATAAGGGACTCTTTTAGAGGGTCCAATCCATCCAAAAACCAATTTAAATTTCCATTGCACAACATGAATATTAAGAGTCCAGTATCAACTAATATCATCATATGAAAAATAAAGGAAATGTTAATGATAGTAAGTTTCCACAATCCATATCATAGATTTGTATTTCTTTTGGATTTGATTGTGTCAAAAAAATTTAGCATCAACGTTTCAAATCACACTCTGCGATCCATCATCAGGATGAAAAAGAGCAAGAGGAGAAAATGGATAATTGAAAACTTAGACTTGATAAAAAGAAAAGATGAAGAGGGAAGGTTACACACAATTCAAGGACAATATTAAAGAAAAGGAAAATAATAATAAAAAAAACTTGCTTATAAAGAAAAGGAAGAAAAAGACACTAAATAAAAAACCAAAGAAAACCCCTAAACTTAGAGATACAGATCTAACCAAAAACTTCAAATGAATAAAAAGAAGGGAAAAAGAAAACAAACCCAAAAGGAAATAAATAAATAAGCAAGAACCCCTATGCTAAAAGAAGAAATAAACCATATATTTTTATATAGATATAAAGATATGAGAAAATCAATAAAAAGAAAAAAGTCAAAAATACAAGGAAAATAATTAAAAAGAAAACCTATATATATATGAAAAGAAGAAAAAGATAAAAATAAAGATAAAGATAAATATATATATATATATCAAAAAGATAAAATAAAATAAAAAAAGATTCAAACAAAAGAAGAAAGGAAATACAAATCTAAAGAAACAAATATAAAAAGAGAACTAAAAAGAAAAAGACAAAGAAGAAAAATGAAAAAGGAGGAGACAATAACAAGAAAAACAAAAATAAGAACTAAAAGATCAATAATAACAACAAAACCAGCAAACCAACACCCCACCAAATATATATATATATATATATATATATATATATATATATATAAGAAAAGAAAATGACACTAAAATAAATCTTAAAAAAGAAAAAAGGACATATATATATCCTTATTCCTTTTTTAAGACTTATTTTAGTGTCATTTTCTATTCTTATATATATATATATATATATATATATATATATATATATATATATATATAATTTGGCGGGGTGTTGGTTTGTTGGTTTTGTTGTTTGTATTGATCTTTTAATTCTTATTTTTGTTTTTCTTGTTATTGTCTCTTCCTTTATCTTTTTCTTCTTAGTTCTCTTTTTATATTTATTTCTTTAGATTCTTATTTCCTTTCTTCTTTTGTTTGTATTTTCTTTTATTTATTTTATCTTTTTGAAATATATATCAATTTGGATATATATATTTATCTTTCTTTATATTTATTTTTATCTTTTTCTTCTTTTCTTATATGTATAGGTTTTCTTTTTAATTCTTCTACTTGTGTTTTCGACCTTTTTCCTTTTATTGATTTTCTCATATCTTTATATAAAGATATGGTTTATTTCTTCTTTTAGCATAGGGGTTCTTGCTTAATTATTTATTTCCTTTTGGGTTTGTCTTCTTTTTTCCTTCTTTTTATTCATTTGAAGTTTTTGGTTATATTTGTATCTCTAAGTTTAGGGGTTGTCTTTATTTTTTCATTTAGTGTCTTTTTCTTTATTTTCTTTATAGGCAGGTATGTGCAGGATCATGATGGCCCATGTGGTTGATGACTTTTTTTTTACTCAAAATTGATGAAACGAAAAGGATTTTTAGAGGAAATTCTCAGCTTTCCACCAATATAAATTATGCTTTACTTTGAATTTAATAAATAATTATTATTCATTTTCTATTAGAATTACCAATAAAGTCCTTATTGATAGGCTGATTGAAAAACATCTATAACTTTCAAATGATATCACATTTTCTGAATTCAAAACATGCGTCACATTCTATGCTTTGCATACTATAGGATTAAAAAAAAAAAAAAAATGAATTTTTGACCAAGTTAAGGTGGTTAGACAGACGAGCTTTTATATTTTTTAAAAATTTTAATAAAAAAATCATAATTAATTATTTACTTGGAAAAAAATTATAAAAAAATATGCATCACATAGGGACATGAGTCCTCTACTTATATCTAAAATATTATCATTTTATTGTGGTTAGGGTGGTCAGACAGACACCTACGCATTGAAATTTCAAATTTTTACCAAATAGATTTTATTTTTTTAAATAAAGGTCTAGTAGTTTAGAAACTACATTCAATTTTATACAAATTCTATTTTTTACATTTTTTTGAAATAATATAGATAACTTATTCAAAGTTTTACGTCAAGTTGTCTAACTCTGATTTTCTTACTTTTTATTGCCACTTAAGGGCCTGTTTTTTCCATGATGATCCTGCACATACCCAGACAAGTTTTTTTTTAATTATTTTCCTTTACTTTAATATTGTCCTCGAATTGTGTGTAACCTTTCCTCATCCTCTTTCCTTTTTATCAAGTCTAAGTCTACAATTATCCATTTTCTCCTCTTGCTCTCTTTCATCCCGATGCTAGATCATGGAGTGTAATTCGAAACGTTGATGCTGAAAACTTTTGACACAATCGAATCAAGAAGCAATACAAATCGAAGAAAAGTTTATTAATTACCAAAATCTACCTAACATTATTTTATAAACATTTAACGATTAAAAATGGTCAAGCTTACCCCAGTGTAAGATGTATGGCCAATCCAACTGATAGGTGTTGATGTCGAAGGCCCAACATTGTCAATTTACACATTCTCATGATAGGATTGACTCATGTCTTGATCCATATTCATCTCTAATTATCCCTATTTACACTAACTCCCATTGATTTATCATTATTACACTCTCATTTGTACTTAATTCTATATATTCATTCCTAGCCCAAAATGATCATTTTCGCCATAAGATTCATTTACTAGTGATTCAAGATTCATGTAGAGGCACACCAGAACAAGAATTAACCAGAAATTCAAAATATCAAATATAACTTATGTCTCCTACATCTTTCTACTAGACATTATACAAACTGATTATGACAATTTTATATGACTTCTTGCTATGTAATAATTTTTAAAGACATTCAAAGTGCCCTTAATTTCATGAAGGTGAATGCAAAGATGTAATAATAATTAGATCACATTGATTTCTAAAGGAAAAAAGAATCACATGTATATATAGGCCATCTGAATTTTTGTGAATGTTGTCTTCGATATTTCTCATCACCATTAATCTAACCCACTAAAGGGATTTGAATAAGAGAATTGATTCACCTAGTGATTTGATAAACTCCTAAATAGTGTCTCAAGAAGGTAGACACATATTCTTTTTTACTATGCACATTCTAATATATCATTCTTATGCAGTACAAATTAAATCTACACAACAAATTCGATTCATGTTTGTTGGAATCAAACTCACAACACTTAAGATTGAAATACAAAGATTTCTAAGCTGCTATAGATTATGATACAATAATTAAACTTAAACCATTTATTTTCTAGAGGTGGCAACCTAGTTTTAAATATCATCACCACCATTCTTTCATAATCAATTTTGAAGCTAGCATAAACATTTATTCCTCTTATTTAATTAATTTATAATTAATTTAATTACATTAATTATAAGTATCCATAGGTATCTCTAATTAATTTGTTAATCACAATTTATTTGATTATCCTATGGATTATTTATGTAAAGCATTTTGATAGCTAGGGAGAGGGGCCGCTAGTTAGGTGGGGCCCTATTGTTGGTATAGTACTTGTTGTTATGGGATTTAGTCTTGCAACATATTTATACTATATATTATTAATAACTATTTCACATGTAAATCTACAAATGACAAACTGTTAGTCAAGATGGATCCTTTCATGAACACGAGAACTTATATGTGACACATCAAAAAATCATAAATGCATTCACTATCAAGTGTAATATTTTTTTTTTTTGCTTTATATAAAATAGATCATAACTATTCCTTGTATGTGGACAAATAATGTTTTTATATGTACAAGTAGATGAGTTGAATATAAGTTGTATTTTAAATAAGATTAAAGTGTTTTTATAACAATAAATAGTATTTTGTGTTTAACTATAGAATTATTTAAGCTGGATGTAAAAGTTAAAATAACAAGATTTACGGTTCTCACTTAAAAGATATTCAGATTGTTTAATGTATACAAAAATATGATATTACTCTAACAAAAAATGATATTATTTCTTTTAATTATTAGAAATCACATGATCAAATTTTAGTCAAATCTTTAATACTAAAGATGATGAAGGTAGAATCCATAACACACTACTTAAAACAGAAATTATTGTGAAGTTGATCTATTCATGCTAAATATCAGAATTGACTGAGAATAGCCCAGCCAAACTCATTAAAGATGGCTCTACAACTTGTGGTCATTTTGTATCGGAGTCCAATGTGCTCTCAAATACGTCCTCTCCACATGAATAATGGAGACAAAATTTAACTTTCTAAGATTGCCGTCTTGCCCAGGGTATTTTGGCAAGCGCGTCGAGAAAAACTGGATTGTTCTTCATTGCCTTTTAATGTTGAAGTGCACTCGTTTGAAAACAGAGGTGAAAATGTAGGGAGTTTGTGCGAGAGTAAGTAGCACAATTGGTTGCTTGGAAGTGAGCTTTCAGGTTCGTATCAAAGGAGTGAAAAATATTCATGTGAGAAGCTTGGATTTTATGAATGACGTATCTGCCATGCGAAGAGGCTTCCCAGTTCCCACAGAAAAATCTTTAGAAGCAACCGGGCTTTGAATAGAACACATCCAATGACTATGAGGAGTTTTTCCATGAATTTTAGGGATATGCCGTCGTGGGTGCAGAAGCCCTCCTGTTTCATTATTCTTCATATTACTTATTTCATAGTGTTGGGATTTACGGGTGCTTTTGCTCTGTGGATGTGTCCTGAGAAAAACTCTGAGCATATGAGCTTCATAGATGCTCTGTATTGCTCTGTCTCTGCTGTGACTGTGACAGGTCTTCTTAGCATAAGAATACAAGGGATGCATAAGTTTCAGCAGATTGTACTTTTGTTGCTGACAGTACTTGTTAGTCAGGTTGTTACTTCTCTGTTTCCTCTGTATGCAAGAAGATTGGCTTACAGGACGATACTTACAAATCAGGCTATGGCCATTCTGTCCAAGGTGCAAGATAAATTAATTTCAGAGGCTAAAGAAGATGATGAGGATGATAAATTAATTTCAAATGAATCAGGAGCAAGAGAGGCTGATGCTAATAATCACAGTAATATTGAAGTTAAAGTAGAAGTTAAGGGGGTCAGTGGTCGTGTTGGCAAGAATGAATTGGGCCAGCTATTGAAGCATCGGCTAAGATATGTAATGGGGAAATCTTCAGAAATGATGAAAATTGTTTGGAAGAGATGCATCTGGCGTGTAGATTTCATGAGTGTTTTATCAAAGAGGATTTTGCAGTGCTGTAAGACTGAAGATCCATCTAACGAAATTGAGATTTCTATGTGGAAGTCAATGTATATGGAGTACAAGGCCTTGACTTATCTATACAGAATTGTGGTGGCATACTTCTTGCTGGTGCAGTTGGGTGCAATTATGCTTATTCAGATATATCTGTTTGCCTCTCCCACGGCTAGCAAAATATTAGAAAAAAATGGTGTGAACAACGCATTATTCTCTGTTTATAACGCTGTAACTTCGTTTGGAAACGCTGGATTCAGCCTTCTAGACAACAGCATGATTCCCTTCAGGAACCATGCTTTCATTTTGCTTGTCCTGAGCTTTATAATACTTCTTGGGAATACCATGTTCGGTCCATGTATATGGGTAATCATATCTGTGCTTCAGAGATTTGGTAAGGGAAGCAGGAAGGAGGTCTATGCATATCTTCTCACAAATCCTCGCAATTGCTTTACCCATTTGTTTCCCAAGAACCAGACGCTGTGGCTCATTATCACTGTCATGGCAATTAATACTGTTCAGACCTTTCTCTTCTGTTTTCTGGAGTGGAATTCAAGATCTGTCAATGGTCTGAATTCTGCAGAGAAGATTGTGGACGCGGTGTTCCAGTCTGCAGCCACACGCAACGCTGGATCCAATGTTGTCAATCTTGTAGACCTTTCTACCCCTATGCTGGTGTTGATGGTGGGCATGATGTAAGTTGCATAACTTAAATTCTCATTCATGTTGTCTTTCATAATCAATAATTTTGACCATGTTTGATAACCAGGAAAATGAGTATAATTTATATATTCATATGGATTACCAAACGAACTGACGATATGCACGTTGGGAATCAGAAATATTGAAAAAAGCAAAGTAGATATAAATTATGTTATTGCAGGGGATGGTAAATGACAGAGATGAGAAAAATAAAGCCTTTCAAGCCTGGCTGCCATATAAGGGTTTGGAATATAGATGGGTTGTTAAATTAGGTGGTTGATAAAATTGGATGTGAATTGGAGTGTGGGACTGGAATTGATTTAAGGCTTTCAAACTAACTTTATATGAACCTGCTGGCCCTACAAAATAATAAGTACTCCTGGTTTTGATTGACTTCCGTGGAAATCTGGCTATTTAAGATTTACCAGTTCAACTTGTTCATAACAAAAAAAAATCAAATTAGGTGATGGACCTGATTGAAGGTATCAGACTTCTTCTAGGGGTATCCCTTCTGTGATGAATAGTTTCTATGACAGACAGAGCCCAACATTCCTTTTAATCTTATATACCATAAATTCACAATCATTTTCTATAATTACACTGGTAGTCCTTTCAATATAGTTGATTTGAGTGGAATACATTTATCTTTCACATAAACTGATAACCAGAAACAGGTTACTCTGAACTAGAGCACACTCTTTTGAAAACTATTTTCACAATTTCAGTAATTATGCAAATCCTTGTTTATTAATGATCATGAGTCGCACCTATATCTTAAAGGTAATTGTGAGATTAATCATCATTATTTTGAGAATTGATCTTGTGACCTAACCGTCACTTTATGTCGAGATGAAAATGCTAATTTTGAAGTTCAGACAACTGCAAGTTTTAGTGTAATAGCAAACATTTGCCTTCCAAATAAACTGATAATCAGAAACAGGGTACACTGAGCTATAGCACTATCTCCAAAACTGTTTTCACAATTTCAACAATAATGCAAATCTTTGTATATTAGTGATCACGAGTCGATCTTTATGGACTCGTAAATGAGAATAAAGAGGTCACCTATTTCTTGCAGCATAAGCAATCTCTTTGAAATTAACATTACTCAAGTTTAGAGTAAAATTTTGACACCTGGTATGCCTGGCAGGTATATTTCCGTTTACCCAGTCTATCTAACACGCCAGAAGACGCGGGCTCCTAAGAAGGTAGCAGGCGAAGCATCAGAAGAAACCTATACTGAACATTATGACAGTCAAATTTCTGTTCAGGCGCGGAAACTTCTGGCTCGAGATTCAGTCCATATCTTTATCATCGTCTTCCTCATATGCATACTGGAGAGCCAAAACATCAACCAGGACCCTCTCAATTGTTCAGTATTCAACATCATCTTCGAGGTCATCAGGTAAGCTAATTTATCCAGTTGGATAATTTTTTTATAAAACCCCCCTTAAGTTTTTTAACATGGCTAATAATATTATTAATACAACATTTGCTGCTTCTTCTTTTCAGTGGATTTTGTAATGTGGGATTGTCAGTGGGCTACAGCTGCGCCTTAAAAACTGGGAACAATTCTTCATCATGTGAAGACGTTCCATACAGTTTTTCTGGAAAATGGAACAGAGGAGGAAAAATCCTGCTTGTATTGGCCATGTTTCTGGGCAGACACAGAGGCCTTCCTGACAGCCTTGACTCTGCTCTGTTGCTTCCTCGAAGGGTAGCCCAAGAACAAGAGTTTGCAACCATACATTACATGCCCCAAGTGAGATTGAATTCATCTACTTCGTGGCCGAGGAGGTCTAGAGATCGATCTCGGCGCACTTCATTTACAGATGAGAAGGCAGCTGATCAGGGACTCCAGCCACCTTCACAGCCCCCACCTGATCAAGACCAATGTTCTGGATAACTATTTAATGGTTCGGTAAAATCACCTCAAATTGGTATGTACCGTAAATTTTCAAATTGAGGCAATAATTGTTTTTAAGTCTCCAAAGTCCAAGGCACATAAACTCTACGTGACCAGTCTGGTGGACCAGGTGGGAATTTGTTTGTTTATAGCAGATTATCTTTAAATATAATAACTTAACAATAAGATAGTTATCATTTTTATTAGCAATGAAGGTATAAAATTATTATTATTATTTGTATCTACAGAAGGTTCAAGGGATACTCGATAGGAAATTAAAGATAAAATTTAAATGTATCTTGATATTTCATTAAATGTGTTTATTATGGGAAAAAAGAGCATAGATCTTAATAGGTTAAGCTCCTACCTCATCACTTGATGGACTATTTTTGGAAAAAGGAAAAATGGAATAAAATAGCTTGCAACTGGAAAAAAGAAACCAATTTCCTTAATAATATTGAATACAAAGAGTAAAGTTGGATGCAGAGGCAACTCACAAGTCATGCTCTGGGTAAATATTGTGAATACAATCGTTGGTAAACAAAACATTGATTGTGCCATTGCAAGGGGCATCTCCTCATCATACCTGTTACATGAGGATTTTATTCATTAGTGCAATAGGATATTAGATTTAGACAAAACTAAAATAGTATACATTTTTTTAGGAGTAAATTAAAAAATAAAAATGCATCCAGGTATAGATATGTTAAGACATTTAGCATACAACAAAAAAATGGAATAAAAGTGTGTCAATGAAGCAAAACTCAATTTTTTTTTGATCCATTGGTCTAATGTTGCTTTAAAGGCCAACGGTGTTATGTGCCTTGAATAGTTTCCACCTAGGAGAATAGCTAGACAACACTTAGTTCAAGTAAAATGAAAAACTCACCAAACCAGATGTTTAAGGAAATATCATTTAAATAATACTTCAACACCTAAACTTGAATATCAACAAAGCTTTCCAAATTAAGAATGATGAGATTTTCAGCAATTAAAGTACCCTATAGTCTCAATTTGTTGCTTATGCCATGACAAACCCAAAGGCGAAATAGGTCATGTACACCAATACTGGGGCTTCAAACACAAAGCACTCAAAAAAGTTATGACACTATTTGTCCACATGGTGTATCCCATTTTACCTCAAAGTTTGCAAAACATGAAAATTTCAACTACAAGAGTCATTTTGATCTCATAAATTAATGAAAGATACATGAAAGAATTTGTTCTCATCTATCAATACTTGGAATGTTTGCACAATGAGAATTGATTTTACTTTTACTAATATAAACTATGTTGTGATGCCAAACTTGTCCTTACAAAGTGAAACAATGACAATGGAGCTCACAATCGTCATTCATTTGGAAATCATTATAGAATGATGAATTCCTTGAATTCCTAGTCATTTTTGAGATGGAGAAACATGGGTTTTCATGGTCAATTTACCTCTTGTAGATCCATTGTAGGATTTGCATCATGTATTTGTTGAAGTAGAATACTTTGATTTAAATTCCATACTATTATTTAGGGATCTTGTTTCAGTTGTAAACAATTCACATACAAGTGTAAGACTATCTAAGTTGTAGCATGTAGATTAATGAGTTAAAATAGGGTAGTCTCTTAATGTAAAATATGGATTCTTCAGTATGAATCTATTGTTGACTTTATGTATAGAGTTAAAATAGGGGAATTTGTTAATGTTGAAGATGGAGTCTTTAGTATGAATATATTACTGACTTCATGTATACACAAATCTATGTATAAATAAAGAAAGTGTGAAGTTTTTGTGTGCATCTCTTTTTTCTTTATATTGTTGTGTCTCTCATTATTTCAACAACATTCAATAAGATGATAATCTATTCTCACCTTGTAACTTCATTGATCTGCTTGCAAGTATGACAAACTACTTGTTAAACTCAGATTGATTTTAGTTTTAGTGCTAACAACTACCATATTTGTTGTGATTACTTGTAGCTTGGTAGTTGTGATGTCTTAATTGGGTGAATTTAGATTCAAGAGAGAGGGGATACTATCAGCTAGCTTTTTGAACAATTAAATGGAGAAAAAAAATAATGGGGGTGGATTATATTCAATCTTCTTTTTAAAGAGTAACAAATGTTTAGAGGTACTTGTGAGCTAAATAGGTTCCATTGTAATTGTCACCACCATATATAATAAAAATGCCACTTCTTGTAGAGGTCATCTTCAAATGATTTAAAATAAATTTGTCAAAACCCACAAGAAGAAAAATTCTATCAACCACACTTCAAAGGAATGAATCATCTGAATTTATATAGCTTTTCTCTAGTAAGAATAAACAAATAATTAAACAAAGAATTCTAGAAAATCCTGATTTCAACATAATAAGGCTAGAGAAGAAGACCTATGTTTACTATTTACATTTTGGTTTTAATTGCATCAATGCTTGTCCAAGAGTAGATTCACAACTCATTAGGAAAGTATGACTTAATTTCTACCATCAACACTTGTAACTCTGCATATACATCTCCATGGTTATCCCCGGTACTAGACCAAAATTAGTAAGAACTACATAACTAGTTTAAACTAGTTGAGCAATTCACCAATGTCCAAACAAGTTGCAAGAGATAATATTTCTCTTCCACTATATCGAGCAAGATTTCTTTTAAGAAATTATTCTCCACTTTCCTCAATGAAGTGCATGAACCATAATTTTGTAATGAGACGTGTTTAATAATATGAACAACAAAACCGCACTTCATGAAAGAAAAATGACTCAAGTTGCATTCTAGTTTTTGTTTGTTTAAAAGTTCATGAAATGATATGTCAAATATTTTAATCAATTTTACATTGGTTATTGCCAATATGGAGTTTTAGTAACTTCTAGAAGTCTTAAAATAAGTTCTATCCTAAATTTGTCCTACACACTCCTCTTTTTTTATCAAGATATAGTGCAAGCATCAAAATAAGATTTGGGAAATAAGAGGTAAGTTGAAAAACATGATTACTTTTTTTCTCTCATTTACTCTGCACTGAAAAATTGGACCATCTCCAAAAAAATAGTAAGAACTACATAGCCAGAGTAAACAAATTGAGCAATTCAACCATGTCCAAACAAGTTGCAAAGAGATATTATTTATCCTCCACTATATCTTAAAAAAAATAAGAGCAAGATTGCTTTTAAGCAATTATTCTTTACTTTCCTTGTTGAAGTAAATGAACAAAGATTTTGTAATGAGAAGTGCTCAATAATATGAATAAAAACCCCACACTTCATGAAAGAAAAATGGTTCAGGCTACATTCTATTCTATGTTTGTTTAAAAGTTCATTAAATGATGTGTCAAATATTTTCATTTCAATTTTACATTGGTTATTGTGAATATGTCAGACACAAATCTTTTACTTTAAACTGTAGAGTTTTAGTAACTTCTAGAAGTCTTAAAATCAAACCAAGTCCTATCCTTTTTGTCCTACTCACTCCTGTTTTTATCAAGATACCGTGCAAGTATTAAAATAAGATTTGGGAAATAAGAGGTAAGTTGATCAAACATGATTACCTTTTTTTCTCTCATCTACTCTACATTGAAAAGTTGGACCATTTCACCTTTGGATTCTTTTGGAAGGCTTTGAGTTATTTTTATTCACCTTTTGTGTGATTCTTGGACCTATCAAGTTTTAAAATTAAACTTACATTTTTCTTTTTTGGGTACTTTAAGTGGTCATTTAAACTTTTAGAACATTTTCTATTCCTTTAGCCCCAGATTTATTGAAATTGTTAAACCAAAATTTATTTAATTAAGCAGATTATATTATATGAAGATGGTGACGAAATCTTCTTTTGCAAATTTAAATAGGTGATGACACATGCCAATGAACTTGGAAGAAAGTCGTAGGTAGAACTGAACCTGGATGTGTCTAACACCCAGTGAATTTGTCTGTACATTACATATAGAATTCATTGATTTTGGCATATGGATTATTATTATAAATGGTGGTGCATGATTAAGAATATACTAATTCTTTATAGTTTTCACAATTAGATTCTCTTTTGTAATTCGATTTCATCCAATCAAACAAAGTATATTCTTTTATATGTGTGATATCATGACCTATTAAGAGTTAGCACTAATTCAATATTTCTTAATGAACACATTAGTAACGTAGGGATTGAGTATTGACCCGTTCATCCTTTTTAAATATCTTCCATGTAAAATAATACAAGATGTAAAATCAATATTAATGTTCCATAACAATTTAAGAAATCTCTAAACAAATCATGTGAAATCTTGAATAAAGAATCATATGAAATCTTAACATATCTAAAGCAAAACTCATTTCAGTTTTATATTTAAAAAGAAATTTATTGACTCAATTAATACTAATGCTTAGCTCCTTACAAGCAATACAATTTCTTTAGAGGTAACTTAAAAATCACTACTAGAAACCATGGAAGACCAAGAATCAAAACTTAGAATTACACCTTAATGTCAGTTTAAAAATTTAAATTTGAATTTTTACTGTAAAAACAAACAATTTAACCCCTTAATGTTAGTTTAAGAATTTAAATTTGAATTTTTACTATAAAATATTTGAATTTTTACTGTAAAAACCAACAATTTAACCCCTTATTGTTAGTTTAAGAATTTAAATTTGAATTTTTACTATAAAAACCAACAATTTAATCACTTAATGTCATTTGATTAAACAACTTAATTTGATTATTTGAAAATGGGTGGCTTTAATTAACTTTCAGGCCATAAAAAATATTTTTTATGTTTGTTTAAAAAAAATATATTGAAAAATGTGTGAGTTGGACTTCAATTCTACTGCTCTTTGACTGTTTACATGTATTCTATAAACTCTTTTTGCTATGCTTAATATAATACAGAGAGTATGAAACACCGTAGGGATAAAAATGGATATTATCTCCAAGTGGAGGCCCACACCAGAGGTGTATCCCGCCATTTGAGAATAATTTGGTTGCCTAGCTTTTTAAGCGTATAATGTCATCCTGTGTGGAACGACAACACCTCCCTGGCCCGCACCATGCTTTCTTCATTGATCTCAGCTCCTTGGCCGTTAAATCCACATTTTTTGGGCAGCTCACAGAGCCTGGCATCCATTAATTATTTTTCCATCATCTTCGCTCCAGCAGAGGAAAACGTTGTGGCAATCTTGGGTGCTAAGAAAATGTTTTCTATCATAGTCCTAGCCAAACCCTCGTCGGGCAGCCCATAAACTGATTAGTATGAATTCGGTGATGGAAGGGACTCTCTGCCACTCGCCCTGTCTGGAGTCGTAGACTGCAATTCCATAAACGAGCTGTAGACTCGACTTATCTCCATGCAGTGGTGAAAGAAGTGGTAAAACAAAATAAATTATTAGTACTTCTTATTAGGTAGTATTATTGCAATGAGTTTTGTTTAATTATTTATTAATAATTATAATTTTAACAAATAGAAAGATATAATTTATTTTCTGCTAATAAAATATTTATCTATTCTAAAGTGAAGATGTTTTAATTGAAATTATTTAAAAAATTATTTATGTGGAATTTGATTTGTTAAGATATTTTAAATCTTTTTTTATTAGTTAAAAACTTTTACTTTTTATTATAGCTGTAAAAATTAAGGGCAATTAATATGATAGTGCTTCATCAAAAACATTTTCTTGAGTTATGTGGTCAATAGTGTGCATTGGATACCTATTCTTCTTATCCTTATTTTGGTTCTTTGGTTCGTCATTTATGTCATCATTATTTATCTTTTGTTTATAATAAAATGTGTTCTTATTTGTTTCATATCTATAGATTATTCAAACGACAATTTTAATCAATGGCTCCACTGTAAAACATGATATACATGCTTGTTAAATGTTACTATAAAAATTCATAATGCAACATACCTCCAAACTATGTCTATAGTGCGTAGAAGCCCTCTTTACCCTCAATTGAGCCCGATCCTCCACTACAACATTGATTGTAATATTACACCCACTATATCACTTTAAGGACTATTGAACATGGATCAATAACTCCTTTGAAATTAAAGTGATTTCCTATGATTCGGTGTTAGCATGATTGCATATTTGTATAAGTTAGTTTTTCAAAATGGTTGTCTTCATTCCTTATGACAATATCTTGATACAATTATAGATACATAATTGTTCTTCTATTCCCTTTAGACACATGATGGATTACATGAAGCATTATTTTGGATTGTGACTATATATTGCATAACTACTAGTGCAAATTATTTTGGATATTGCTTGGTTTAAGTTGTTATTCTCTGTATAGCTTATCTACACATTACTTGATATTGATAAGTCACCACATATTTATTCTATCACTCACTTATTTAGATTTTCTATGGATTCTAGTCCCTTGTAAGTTAGTTGAACTAAGAAAAATGAATAGAAAAAAGGCATGGATTTTGTACACCACTTAGCACAAATATATGTTGAATCTGTAAGCGTGAAAAAACACAAATATTTAGAGGATAAGCATTGAATCCAACATCATTTTCAAGTAGGATATCTAATCCTTTATAATTAGATCATTTGATCTAGTTCATGATTTTCAATTAGGATATAGAATCTTAGACCAAGAAGAGCTCTATTTTCTTCCCTTCTAATTGAAACCTCATAAACAATTCTTGGAAGTTCATCTCAATTGTTCCCAAGGTAGTAAAGCCATTGTAGTCCCAAAACAATATATGTTGCACCCATGGATATAGCATACATTGGGCTATTAAGGTGATAATCTCCCATGGATAATTTAATACTATGACACTTTCCCGAACAACTGATGGTACCACCATTTGCAATCAAGACCTGAAATTATGGAGCTGGATATATAAATCAATTTAGGTGTGTAGCCAAATTTTTGTTGATGAAATTAAGCATACTACCTGAGTTGATCAACACAGTTACCTTTTTCTTCTTTAAGAATCTAGCTACCTTGAGAGTTTGAGGGGCACTAAACCTAGAGAGTGCATGACAAGAAATGATTGGTTGAGAATCATGTGGTTCATCATCTAGATCCTTATCACCCTCTAATATTGGTTCCTCCTCCTCTTCCTCACCCGATCCTTCAATATAAAACAATTTATTTTCACTACATCTATGCCCTCAACTATATTTGTTGTCACAATTGAAGCATAACCCTTTTGCTATTTTCTCTTCAATTTGTTGTGGAGTCGGCCTAGTAGGTTATGGTAGTGAATGTGTAGGAGATCTCCTTTCACTGAAATTTATATTCCCTTGTCTCTTACTCGCCATAAATGTCTCCTCCACTTGTCTTGCCATTAGTACTGCTTCTGATAAGGATTTTGGTTGGAATAATCACACTTCATATTTTATGTGATCCTTTAAACCACCTAGAAATAGTTTCTTCATATTGTCTTCTGTCATATTTTCTACTCTTAGAGAGGTTTTGAAATTGTTGAATATAATCCTTGACCATTCATGTTTGCTTTAATTGGATGAGTTAGCAGAAGTAGCTATCCATAAAGTTATCACCATAATGAGTAGCAAGTTCCTCTTGAAAAAATGACCATGTGACCACAAAACCCTTTTTTCTCTTCTCATCACATAACCAATGATACAAAATAAATTGATCTGGTTCTAGGTATAATGATGCCATAGCCACCTTTTTTTCACTAGGAAGGTGATGAATATCAAAGAACTGCTCCATTTGGCATAGCCAGTTGGTTGGATCCTTGCCATCAAAATTTCTCATATCCAAATTTGGTATGAATTGCCTTAGCATATGATTATTAAAAGAATGATCCTTTTTGAAACCCCAATCAAGACCAAGGAATTCATTTCCAACAAAAGCATTATCTTCCACCTTATGAGATGAATCTTCACCCTTGGATCACATACCTTAGATAAATAATTTCAATTCACCCATTGCTTCCATAATCTTCCTCTCTAATGATGAAATATCACCCTTGACTTTGTTTATTTCATCCTTAGGGTTAAAATACTCATTTTTACTCCCTCATTCTTTGAAGATTTCCCTGATGTGGTACCATTCTTTTTGCCTCTTAATGCAAGCCCCATCATGATGGCAGAAAATAATTTTGCAATAAATCACACAAATGAAACTCAAATTATCTAATTTTTTTTATGTAGACTCCACTAGAATATCTTCAAAAATCCCAATAAAACTCAAGCTCCAATTTGGTAGTATGTGAGAAATATTTTACTTCTAATTAAATTGTGCATAAACCCTAATTTTACAATAATTCATTCAAATCTGCTCTAATTCCTCTCAAATCTAGACTGTAGCTTCTTTAATATGGTCTTCAAAAACCCTTTAAAAATCAGAAAAAAATTCACCAAAATCTAGAAGATATGCTCTCCCCAAAATTGCCTCCAATATTGAGAAGAAACCTTGCCTCTATGGTGCCAAGATCATGCTCTAATACCACTTGCAATGAAATAAATTGCACAATAGAAGAATATTATGGAAAATATGCTGCAATAGTAAATAATATCTAAGATTAACAAGCCACTTTGAGGGGGAAAACCTCCAAATATCTCCAATTAGAACACAATTCACAATACGATGATGAAATAAGACTCACAACCTCTTATATATACCTATTTATGCCTAGGATACCACCTAGGCCAACTTAGATAATCCTATATAAGCCCTAGGCTGACCTAATAAACTAAATAACAACACAATAATAATAATATGACTTAATTAGGAGTTAAGATAGCCACAAGCTGACTATTCATAACCCGATGTACTCTAATATTAAGGGCATAGAAGATTCTTCAACTCCAAAAGGATGATCCAACACTTGCACACAAAAAAATAGGAAAAATTTTGGGTTGTGTTTTGAGGTCTACCTTAGTCAGACCCCCACTTTGGTGTTCCCACCTCCATGGACAACCAAATATGCAATGAGTTAGAAAAATTGATAAAGAAGAGAAATATAAAGTATACTATCAAATAGAGTGCAAAGACAACCTCAATGCTACTCTATAAGACATAATGATGCAAATAAAATAACAAGAGAAATATTGCCTTTCCTTCTGCTAACAATCAAGGCCAAGAGGAAGAGATGACACCACACTGAGAGAATGAAGCTTTGTCAAACTACAAAGATGGTGGGGTTGTAACAAGAACATTGTAGAAGCCAAGCAAGATTCACCAAGAAGAGCAAGAGTGAGCTTGAGAGAGAGAGAATGAGCAATAAGTTGTAAGAATGAAGGAGAGAATGAAAGAATTGCAAGCTAGAGTGAATAAGAGAGTGAATTTGAGTTTGAATGCCTGAAGTTGGAGGTAATAAGTTAATTTTCATTAGTCGAGGAGGGATAAAAGATATTAGTTTCATAGCTAACCAAAAACATAACAGTTCTACAGATTCTAGGGACAAGAATCTTATCAGGATGCTAGCGTAGTGTGTGGATGTCCATGCGAAACACACACATCCCCAACAAAAAATCCTCCATTGACATAAAAAGATAAGGTCACAGAGAATAAGCTGACAGCGATAGGTTTGCATCATCCAACTTATATTTTCTAAAGTAAAGGTAAGATAAATGAAAAAATTTCATAGGGTACAAATTCATGCCATTACATTTTTCCCCCACTTTAGTGAGCATATGTGTCATTTTGAATGTGAGCTAAAATAGAAAGAGATTGAAGAGAATATACCAATATCTTCGAGGAAAAAAATATTTGATCAAGTGCACTTGGATGTGGAGAGAATAGAAAAGGCTTCACAGGTTCTCGGTCCTACAAAGTTATGAAAGAAAGGAGGCTCCATAGGTTCTCGAACCTACAAAGCAATCTGCAATCTCACCACAAACATGTTAGGCAAAAAATCATAAGACGCACAAGTCAGCATGATAAGACATAGTTTGATCAGATACACTGACCAGATAAGCCTATGACTGCTACAGACTCTATTATAAGACAGTAACAAAAAATATGGGTCTAGTCGGGCTACCCCCAAGCTAGATGCAAGGATATATGATGTCTAAAACCAAGACACAACGACATCAAATATTAGATAAAAGACACTCAATTTTTGAAAAACACTAGATAATTCAATTGAACGATAAATTTTCAAAGGGGGTTCCTCTAGCAAGAAACCCTTGAAGACACCAAGGGATCCATTCAAAGGAACACTTCGATTGAAAGACACCACATTTTTTATAAGTTATTTTTTCATCAAGGAATCCTTTTGAAAGATCCTTTCATCAAGGAATCCATTGGAAAGAATACTCCTTTTCAAAGGAAACGTTTTAGACTTTTTTCATTTTAGAAAAAGTGTTCCTTTTTTAGAGGAAAAATTTCAAATTCTTTCACATACGAGATCCTTTTCAAAAGAATTTTTTATCTGAAAGTCTTGAGAGAATACGACATTTTGGAAAATGACGGGTTTCAATAAGGGATTATTTCATCAAGGATTGCGTTGTAAAAAATAATTGAGACCAAAGAATCCTTTTCAAAATAATTCACCAAGTTCAAAATTAGAACATCATGGTAGCCCCCCCTTAGGATGGTGTGTGTTGTGCAAAGGAGCACATGACATCCTTAGGAGAGAAAGGAGAAGTAGAGATATTGTGGCACACAAGACATAATGATATGTATTTCGTGGTATGTTGTCACACACAAACGAGGGACAACACATAAGAACCACAACATCACGAAGCAGACAAAGATGAGGAAATCAAGAGAGATAGGGGGATTTGAGAGTTAGAGGTTAGATCTATTCATAAATACAAATAGATATAGTACGTTGTATGATGAATGATCATCAATCCATGAAGTACTTAGATCATGAAGAAGAGCACATGACGATAAAATAAAAATAAAAATTGAGTCAACAAGGAAGAGGGCCTAAATTCCCCCAATGCTTTGCATCATCCCCAATTGTCAAAAAGTAATTTCAAAATATATAGAAGAATGATGATACAAATAGAAGAAGTTTATGACAAATTTTCCGCACTTGTATCCAAGCACCTACAAGGATGCACTTTTGTAATGAGATTTCTAATTTTTCGGTGGTTATGGAGTGCTATTCTTTTTGCCTTAGGCTTGTTATGGGTTGTATTGGACTATATGTAGCACTATAACCTCTTTTATTTTGTCAATAGTATGTTGACTATGTTATTGTTTGTAATTTTTCTTACATTGTTTCAATATAAAAAAGAAAAATTTATTTTATTATATTTAGCCCTTGCTACTGTTATAAAAAGGATCTCAAACTAATTATTTAATATTTAATATAATATTTATGATATAAATATTTTAATGCTTCCCCTCTGCATCACCTACCTAAATCTTGTATTTTTTATTTTTATGCAAATGCAATCACATTATGAATTGTTATTATTTTAAAATCATGCTATGAATTACAATGTTAGTTCAAAAGTTCGTGTAGGTAGTTAAAGCATGTACTTATTAGAAAGAGTGTAATAATTATTGTATGGGCTATAACAAAACCCTTATACTCCTCACATTTCCCTCCTTTATCTGCTTTTTTGTAGGACCCATTCATTATCCTAGAACAACACCACTTGTACATAGTGTATAAGGGACTCTTTTAGATGGTCCAATCCATAAAAAAATAAAATTAAATTGCCATTGCACAGTATGAATATTAAGAGGAGTATCAACTGATATCATCATATGAAAATAAAGAAATTTTTAATAAATGCCATAATCTACCTAACATTATTTTACAAACATTTAATGATTAAAAATAGTCAATCTTACCTTAGTGTAAGATGTATGGCCACTCCAATTGAAAAGTGTTCATTTTGAAGGCCCAACATTGACCTGTTTAATATCCAATGTACTTTTTAAGATTGCCATTTATATAAGGTTAAAGTAATTAAATGTACTATATTTATCATTTATTTACTAGTTAGATACATGTGGACTTGAGATCATCATGTAAGTAGAAGGTGGAGGGTTGCCAGATGTGGGTTGAACACTCTAACCCTAAAATTATATTACAGTCAATCTAGTAATTTAGTTAATCTTACATTTCAAAATGAAATATAATTAATTGAATTTGACCTTGTATAAAATTTACATGTCCATCAATTCCAAACGTTTGATCCAATAGATTTTATGTTATGACAATCTAATCCAATATCAATGTGCCCTGCTACTGGCAACATGCATCCTGATCATCCTCCGACCCATAAAAATAAAGAGACCTACAATTTTGACATAAGTGAGATGAACATCAAGAATTAGAAGGCTCACACACATCACTCGATGCCAGAGGCCTGGTGTGTTATAAAAGGATCTAAGTGAGTGAGCTAATGAATTGTAGGGTATCAACCTCAACACCCTCTTTCACAATAGAAGAGATTGTGACATGTGCTTAATCTCTAGCCTAGCAAGGGGTATCAATGCCTAGTTATGGGCATGATGCTCCCCTAATTTCTTTTGTATAGATGCCCCACCTTTACCTTGGAACTCCCGTGCATGTCAAAGTAGTTCAAGATCTCATTGAGGACAAACCCACAATAGAGTTTCCTCAAAAATTTATTGTGGGAACTCATTGTTATTGCATGAAGGATTGCCAAATACCATACACCACCTATCCCAAAAATTATTCCTTGTCTCTTGGTGGTGGCACCAATAGATAGGGAACCTCCTGCAAGCATCATGTAGGGGTGCATTAGTTTGTGGGTCAATGAACAATGCACAAAAGTCAAATTTTAATACGTATTTTTGTTTCATTTGCTCATAGGATAATTTTTTGGCCTAAAATTATCTTTGTTGTACCTTCTTGTTTGACCAAGTGTTGATTTGGCCACTCATGGATTCTATGTGAGAGGTGATTGATTCCAATGAAGTGGCAAGGGTTGTCTTATGGGAGTTTGTTCTTAATGGATACCTCAACCTTCCAATTATTGCCTCAAGTTATCTCTTTTTTTTTTTTTCTTTCCCTAATATATTTTCTCACATCTCAAGAGGATGTTGAGGCATTTTTGGAGGGTTTTGTTATCATTGTTCTTCACCAAAGTTTTCATGAACTAGTGAATGAGGTTTTTCATCAACTAGTGGGGCATTTTCAATTCTTGAGAAATAAACAAAATCCACTAAAAATTATTTCTATTTATTATTTAATCAATTTTTTACACAAAATCTTAAAAAAATAACCTCCTCAACCTTGACGACATTGTGGTGGCATTTTAGAGTGGTGATTTGATTACTACACAATGTAAGCATGCTCCAAAAGGGTTGCAATATCTTGTTTTTATTGTTGAGAGGCTGAGTTGAAATGAGCGTGACCTTTTATTTTTATTTAATACTTAGCATAATGTGAGCACATTATAATGTCCTTGTGTTATGTCTATCAAGGGACCAAAAAGTGGTAGTTCCCCAACTTTCTGCACTTAACGTCTCATCTTACAATGGTATAAGATGCTCATACACATCATGCTAACATTCAATTATCTTGCAACCTCTTACACACATTACAAATGTTGATATATCATCAAGAATGCCACTTTAAAGTGGGATACAATCTTTCCCATGAGAAAAAAATATATATATATACAAATAATTAATAAATATGGAACATTGAGATGCATGCTTGAGACACATTTCCCTTGACAACATTTTGATTCAATTATATACTTGATATAGGGTGAAAGCACAAAGTTGGGTCCATGAAACATGGAAGTTTTTGCCTTAGCCGAAAAAATGAAATTGGCTAAGCAAAAACGGGATCCTGATTTTTAAGAACGGGATCCCAAGCCTGAATCAAAAATGGGATCCCATTTTTTAAAAAGCGGGATCCCGTTTGCTAGAGGGTCCCGAACTAGTGAAGAGGAAACGGGATCCCATTATTTACAAACCGGGATCTCGTTTTCTAAGACTATTTATTTTTTTTAAAATGAAGAAAACTTCATTTTCGCCTACGCGCACGGGATCCCGGTTTTGTGAGCGACAGTAACTGCCAGAAGACCTCTAGGTACTCGCATTCTTCCTCTCTTTTTTGTGTTTTTACATTCGAAATTGAAATGGTGGTTAAATTTACTATTTGTAGCATGTTTATTTCAAATTTTATTTCCATTTTAAGCATTTTATTTCATGTTATTTTTGAAATAAAAAAATTTAGAAATAGATTAAAAAATACGTCAAATTGTGAAAATTTTCAATAGAAACAAAAAAGAAAACTTGAATTGTATTTTAGAAACAAAATTTAACTTTTGAAACTTGAATTATTTGATGAAACAAAAAATAAATTAATTTCAAAACCCTAATTGAAACGAAACAAAAAAATTGCATTTCAAAACCCTAGAAATTGAAATAAACTGAAAATTTTCCATCAACTATTTTAATTCTTTTGCATTGCTTAAATGTTTTAAATTTGATTTGCATTCTATAAAATGATATGTTAAATTTTAGTTTCAATGTCAAATTATAATTAGATTAGAAAAACTTTCCATTTTTTGTGAAATGAGTTAATTATTGCTATATGAATTTTCATTTAGAACTATCTTTTATATGAATTTTGATAATTAATTTTAGGTCAAATAATCAGTCTATTCTAAATCTAACTTCATCTAGGGTCTATTCAAAACCTTAAGTGAGGATTAAATTGAAAATCTAGCTTCATCTAGGGATCTAGGGTTCTTGAATTGAAGTTGAACTACTTAAGAAGAAATGTAGTATTTCGATGAAACCTTTTGTGAATAATGATCAAGTGTAATTAAATGATAAAATAAAGACAATTGAATGCCTTCAAATACTAAGCAAGTTTAGTTGGCTCATAATGTTTTAGTAAATGTGTAAGGGATGGAAAATTTTGAATTTAAATTTTAAAATTTTAATGATTAAATCCATGGTTTAGGATTTACCATATGTACTTAGAGTATTGGTCTAGGATTTAAATTTTTGCACTAGTTACCTAAACACTAAATAATCTAAATATTTTTATTTTCTAAGTTCTTTTAGGTTCTTTCAATTACAAACAATCTAAAATAAAATACTTTCAATTCAACATTAACTAATTTTATATTATACATGTTTTATATCATAAAATTCATTTAAGTGAGTTCAATATTAATGAAAAAAATATTAAATAAAATAATCTTATATTCAATTAAAAAAACATCCAGTTAAAATATAAATCAAACTCAATCTTAATCACACATAATTACGTGTTTCTATTACGGAAATAGTCAATATATTCATAAACTAGGCACTAACTTGCAAGTCCATTATTCCAAGGGCCACCCAAACTTCACCCTAAGTTCGTTAAACCCTAAGCCCTGAACTCTAAAATCTAAACCATCAACACTAAAGCATCCATTTTGTCTTAGGACCTTATAATCAAATTTGGTTGCCTTAGGCAACTCCACCAAATTAGATTCCCTTAAGCCATGTCATTTTGTCGTAGAACCTTACTACAAAGATCCCCTTAAGCCAAATTTGATTCCCTTAAGCCATGTCATTTTGTAGTAGAACCTTACTACAAAGATCCCCTTAAGCTATCGTATTACCATAAACCTTAAACTCAAAACTATAAACCCTAAACAGGCTAAAGACAACATTTTTTCACCAAATTTTATTCACTTGAGCCATGTCATTTTGTCCTAGGACCTCACTAGACATAGATCTCTTTAAGCCATCCTATCACCCTAAATCATAAATCAATGTCTTAAGGGGTCCTAATATGACATTTCTTAATGGGATGAAAGAAGTTTTTAAAATTTGGTGAAGTTGCCCAAGACAACCAAATTTAACAATAACAAGATTGTGCAAGATTATAATATGGATGATATTTGAAACAAGACCTATCTCAATCAATTGTTCCACAAGAAAATGTTCTTCACTAAAGCATTCATTTTTTCTTAGGACCTTAAAATCAAATTTGGTTGCCTTAGGCAACTCCACCAAATTTGATTCCCTTAAGCCATGTTATTTTGTCCTAGGACCTCACTAGAAATAGATCCCCTTAAGCCATCCTATCACCCTAGATCGTAAATCGGTGTCTTAAGGGGTCCTAATATGACATTTCTTAATGGGATCAAATAATTTCTTAAAATTTGGTGAAGTTGCCCAAGGCAACCAAATTTAACAATAACAAGATTGTGCAAGATTATAGTATGAATGATATTTCATGATCTAGGTTGGTGAGTTGAAACAAGACCTATCTCAATCAACTGTTCCACAAGAAAATGTTCTTCACTAAAGCATTCATTTTGTCTAAGTTCTTTTAGGTTCTTTCAATTAAAAACAATCTAAAATAAAATACTTTCAATTCAACATTAACTAATTTTATATTATACATGTTTTATATCATAAAATTCATTTAAGTGAGTTCAATATTAAGGAAAAAATATTACATAAAATAATCCTATATTCAATTAAAAAAACATGCAGTTAAAATATACATCAAACTCAATCTCAATCACACACAATTATGTGTTTCTATTATGGAAATAGTCAATCTATTCATAAAATAAAAAAATATTCATAAACTAGGCAACCAAATTTAACAATAACAAGATTGTGCAAGATTATAATATGAATGATATTTGAAACAAGACCTATCTCAATCAATTGTTCCACAAGAAAATGTTCTTCACTAAAGCATTCATTTTGTCTTAGGACCTTAAAATCAAAATTGGTTGCCTTAGGCAACTCCACCTAATTTGATTCCCTTAAGCCATGTTATTTTGTCATGATCTAGGTTGATTAATTTACGGTTTAGGGTGGTAGGATGGCTTAAGGGGATCTATGTTAAACTCTAAAACGTAAACCCTATAACATTCATAAGTTGTCTAATATTAATAGTTAATTGTATTTTCATTCAAGTAACTTGCCTTAGACATAAATGAGGCTTAAAAGTTTATTTTATCATATGTATTCAATTAGGCCATTTATATTGAATGGTTTAAGGGTATAAATCCTAAACATGTATCTTACATTTTGAAATTACAAATCTAATGCAGGTTCACTCATATCTTCTAGATATCACATGGATCGATTCAATAATATCCACAATCAACCTCCATGCCCTCCATCTCCACCACCTTCACCTCCACCTCCACCCACTCCACCTCATAACCCCCCACCTCCACCACTTGAAATTGATGGTGCTTGTTTGCAAGCACAAATCAATTCCAATGTTAGAACCATCCAAGATCAAATTAACATTATTCAAAATGAATAATTTTTCATACCACCTATGAGGATGATTGCATCTAGGATGCAAACCATTGTTGATGTTGTCAGGGCTATGGATGGGATCTTAGATGAGCATCGACAATGGCTAGAGGAGAGGAGAACTTTTGATTCTGAAAAGGAAAAACGCAAATAAATGAAGAGATGCAATAGAAAACCACAATAGTTTTTAAATTAAGACAATGATCTTAAATAGTTATGAATTTATGAATTTGGTGAATGATGGATAGTTTGTGTGATGAATATGGTGAACGATGGATATTTTGTGTGACTTGAATTTATGATTTTGGTTCTAGATGGATATATATACATGCGTTAGACATAAAATAAGCTTTTTGTGAATGTTTCAATTTAATTGTTTACTATGTACACATGTATTAAAATTGCACATATAGTTGTTAAATTTTGAAATTTGTATGTACATAGTTTACTTTAATGATGTATGCATGCAAATTATGCATGGTATTTTTTATTTTAAATGTATGTACATGTTAAATGCATGGTATTTTTTTATTTTAAATGTATGTACATAGTTTACTTGATCAAGTTAAATCAATGTATATGTGTGTTTCAATTTTATATAATCTTAATATATGTATGTATGTATCATATTTAAACAAATTTGCATGTGTGTTTCAAATTTAACTATTTCTTGTAATTTTTTAAGTTTGTATGTTAATTTAGTATAATTTAATGCAGGTGCACACTTATATCTCATATCATGGATTATTTTAATATTGATGATATCATCAATCCACCAGCTCAACCACCTTCACCTCCACCTCCACCTCCCCCTCCCCCTCCCCCTCCACAGCCTATTGCATTTGATGAGGCTTGCTTATGAGCACACATAAATGATCAGGTTGGATCAATACATAATCAAATCAATGCTATGCAGAGTCAAGCATTGATTCCACCCCATGTTAGATATTTTGCATCTGCAATGCAAAACGTTGTGGATGCCATCAGGACCATTGATTCTGATCTAGATAGGCATAAATGAGACAGAGAAAAAATGAGACAATTTTATGCTGATGGTCTCTCTTATAAAGAAATATTAGACCTTAAAATAACGAAATTCCACCTAGCCCCCTACTTTGTCAACCCTGTTACTCGACAACCCATTCCTGCCAACAAATCTAGAATATCCATGAGGTGGTGCATACATCCACATATGAGTGCACATTTTTGGGATTGATGGTATATGGTTTTTGATAGTCCCCCACATGCTAATTGGGAGTGCCCATTGTATTTTTTGAGGAAATTATATGTAGATTTTGTTATGGGGCACAAGCCCAATTATTTTGATTTTAAATCATTTCAGGATATTGGTGGCAGCATGCCACAATAGAGGTTAGGGGCAAGGGTTGATCCCCAACACCCTATGCCTGCACAACCCCTTGTTGTTGCTCCTGGTCCTCCCGTTCTTGCACCTATGCATCATCGGTCTATGGTCTTGACATTAGGTTTCCTTAGTACACTCGCAGGAGACCTTGATTAGCATGCTTCTGCGATAGTGGGTGGGGAGCATAGAGATGATGATGGAGGAGTGTTCTATGGAGCTGGTCCGAGTACCACTCCAGGAGTGTCAAGGCCCATCCCACATGTATGTACCAGTTGCCATCAACTATGCTATGGACCTGATCAGGCCACACCTAGTTTGGGTGGACGTGGAGATTCTGGTGGTTCATTTGGTCACATCAATTCATTTGTAGAGTTTCTTACAAGAGGCGAACATCCCGAGGACACTGGTACACAAGTATAAATATGCATCTACACGTTCATTTTATAAGAATTTTGATGAATGTATATATCAAAGTAAAGTTTGCAATACATTTTAACAATCAAACTGTTTGGTGTACAAACTATAGTAACGATGGGGCAATCATTCATTCCACGAGTACATACATCGACACCAGTCCTAATCGGCAACCCTTATGGGGTATTTTGATTTCAATTTTTTAAATTATAAATGAAATGATTTTTAACTTGAGTTTTAAATTTATAATAGAATAACATATATGTTTGAAATATTAATGTTGGTTTAGGCAAGTCAATCGGCTTCCATGTCGATTCCACCTGAGGGGTTGTCGAGCACTCCTCCACTATCGGTCGTCATAGACCAGGGGCAGGTACATTTATATTGTAAATTGTTTAACTTACATTAGTATAGTTACAATTATGAATTTTTAATTCACTATATATATGAAATGTGCATGTACACTTGAAAATATTATAAGTTTATGTTACATGTGTCTACATGTCTATCTAGGTTGATACCACAATCAGAATGGGCATCGGGCAAACATTAGATTCTGCAGTTACTCGTGAGGCCTCTGATTTTCAGGTTGTTTAAATAAATTTCTACACAAAATGTGCAAACTTGAATATATATATATTTACCTAATTCAAGTATGTACATGCTTTAACTTTGATCTTGTAGGAATTTGTTAGTGCGACTTTCAACCCTAACCCAGACATAGTTACACCTCCAAGAGGGCATGTGGAGCAGGCTCCAAATCAAATGGTAATTTAATTTTTTTACTATATTTAAATTCAATTATAAATTATATATTGTGAATATATAACTAAATAATTTTAAATTTCAAATTGAATATTAATATAATTTGAGCTAATACATGTTTTAAATTCTTTTTCTTTTATAACATGTGACACATCTAGTAGTTGAGAATGTACAAACATGTCCTGCAGAAGAGGGTGCACAACCTATGGATATGGTACAATTAAAATATAATAAATTATAAATTAATTTCAATTAAATCATTTTTAATTGTAGACTTGTGCATCTAATTTCAACTTTTTTAATTTTGTTTGTGTAGATTGATTCAGAGAATGTAGAGGTTGCTTTAGGTGTAGTAGAGCATCCAAACCTAGATATGATGGTAATTTAATTTTAATATGATGAATTATAAATTATATTTTCATTAAATTGTTTTTCATTTTCTTACATATGATTTCATCTTTCTCTTGTACAAAGTGTTTTGGGTCATCTACATAGTCTGCATGGCATGAAGAGGTCTCTTGATTATAGAGACAATACATGATCTAGAAACATGATTTTGTGGGTTATATTTGTTTATTTTGTGGACTATATTTTTGGTTTGTCACGTACTCTATTGGACTTTACAATTCATGGTTCTTGAGTACTTAGTTGGACTTTAGTTCATGGCTTGTAGTATGATGGACTTCTTTTCATGCACTTAATATATTTACATAAAGTATGGACTCTATTATTGTTTGAAATTTTAATTTACACATATACATTTATGCATTTTATGTTCATAGTCAAGATATTAATATAGGACATTAATGTGAAATTAAATATAAATATGAAATCAAAGTTGAAATTAATAGGACATTTTAATATTTATAGTTTACAAATTTAGTGATCTCATATATGATATGTACATTCAATAATTAGCTATAATTAGTAAATGAACTTATTCAATTCACGTCAATCAATAATTAGTCAATAAATCATAATTTACGACGTCTTTAGGGGATGTCTTAAGGGTTAATAATAGAACACCTTAAAAGGATGTCTTAAGGGTTCATAATAGAATGTCTTAAGCGGATGTCTTAAGGGTTCATAATAGAATGTATTAAGGGTTCATAATACAATGAATTAATGGTTCATAATACAATGTCTCAAGGGGATGCCTTAAGGGGTCATAATACAATGTCTTAAGGGGTCATAATACAACATCTTAAAGATATAATTGATTTAACAATAATGTATGCATGAAATTTAGTGATTTGAAGACATACAAGGACATATATGTACATATATATCATCTCAAAACAATGTTTACAAAATTTGGATATGCCATCTCAAGAACATCTCAAACTCATGCCCAGAATGTACTAGGTCTTCACACCACCTAATATCAAAAAGGTACAAGCAATATCAATGAAATCATCAAAACATACATAATTTAATTTATATAAAACTAACTATATGTACACAACTCAAGTACCTGCATTTAAAAGTTCCACACGTGTGTAGGTTGAATCCATGCATCCTCTCCTTTTTGTTTCAAAGTATGAGATCAATGCAATGATGGCTTAAGGATACAAAAAAAGGATAATAAATCAATTTAAACTATTAATGTACAAGCAATATCAATATGTAATCAAAACATGTATTTAAATATATTTTTACTAATAATTACCTCTATTTAAAAAGATAATATAAAACTTAAACTATATTTACCTGTATTTACTTATTCCATTGTACCATCTGCATCCTCTCTCTTTTGTAATGCATCTATGATTGTCTCATGCTCTTCCATAGAAATTGTCCATAACACTTTATTTGCAGGTCTTCCGCGATACCAATCTAGTTTTATATTTGTTTGCACCACCAAATGTGAATAATGTATAATTTTTTTATGCGGTTCATAATCTTCGAATGCAGGTAGACCATTCTTCCTTG
This sequence comes from Sequoiadendron giganteum, assembly GCA_007115665.2. NCBI lineage: Eukaryota > Viridiplantae > Streptophyta > Pinopsida > Cupressales > Cupressaceae > Sequoiadendron > Sequoiadendron giganteum. The sequence continues at coordinate 467,889,753 of CM021100.1, forward strand.
CTAGGTATTTTTGTAGCCAAGTTCCAACAACCACAACCGATCCTATTGGGAAATATGAAAACAATCATCATATAAGTTCTCAAATATTTCTTAATGAGATGAAAAGCTTGTTCTAAAATATTGTTTAAGGGGATCAAAAAAATTGCTATCAAAATTTGCTTAAGGGGATGTCTTAAGGGGATCATAGTACCTGTTGGATAATGATAGCCATCATCATCTTCTCGAGGTGATATTAACTTATGTTTACTCTCCAAACAATGAGCCAACCAATATTATGTTTGCTCTTCATTCCCCTCAGGTGCAACAACAGCATACACATGTCCTGCAAACGAAAATTGATTTAATAACTTGCGCATATCAATATAAAAAAATTAGTATTACAAAATAACTTAATAAAGAGAAATTAAATGAAATAAATTGACTTAAATTACCTTCTTGTGCAAGGTCTAAAACACGGTCATAGTCTTTAGATGCAAACACTTGATCATTTTCTTCAATAGTTCTTTCATATTGATCATGTGCTTGTGAAGGTGTCAATGATCTTTGTTCCCACTTTTCAACCCATTCTGTATTTTCACATGCTTCCCAATCTCCTGAGATGCAAAACTGGCAAAAACATGCAAGCTCCCTTGTCCAGATAGTCCATGTGCTTGTTGTCAAACTCCTAAACGAATGCCATTTAGTAGATCCACTAATTGTCTCACAGTCAACTCTAGGTACAATGTTATCTTCTTCAACCAACCAAAAGAATCGATGAACTCTAGAGTACTCACTCAAACCGGGTGTAGATAATATTGTATTACACCAATTGAAAATCCCACGTGCATCTTTAAATTTTACTGCATCTTCAAATTTTAATTGTTCTCTAGCAAGAATTTTTTTGACACACGAATCAGCTCCATCATGTTCTCCTTTACCATGCCCAGCTTCAAAAAAACTCCATATATGTTGGACATTAAGTTCTTTGTGAATCCTACTTAACCAATAGAACATTCGAGCATTTTTGAACTGCCCCGCACAATTATCTGACCATATGAGGTGTTCTTTCATATGGATTCCTCTTTCTCTTAATTTTTTGTAAAATACATTGAAACAGTATTGAACAAACTCTGATGAGTGTAATCGGTTGTCACTCAAATAAAAATGATACTCCCTTAGAACTTTTCTATCATCCTAAGTGCTATTATTTGAATGTCTATAAACAATATGGACAAACATAGCTACTTGCACTGAATTATAATACTATGATTGAATTTCCTCTTACGGAGCTAGAGTATAATTTTCTGCAAATTCAACCACTGAAAGTATAGTACCAATTGGAAATGTGTTTCTACATGCACGAAATTGGCCATCAAGCCATCGAGCATGTTGAGAGTGCATGATATATTTTGGTACTATCTTATTCTTAAATTCACTCATGAATGCATGCACACTAACTTTTTTTGTAACTAAATCACAACGCTTTCCTATTTTTCCATCTTTGAAAGAATAGTGAACATTCTTAAATCTTTTAACTTCTACTAATTGTTGTCCACAATCATTATCAACACTTTCATGCATACAAATTCCTAAGAATGAAAGGTTTCCACAGTCAATGCATTGTCTAGAAATAGAAGAACTTAAATAAAAAAATTTACCATTAAATCTTTCACAAAACAAACTTGAAATAAATTCCCTTATTGCTTCAGGTGGCATATTAATACCGCATTCCTGTATAATCATGTTAGTATGCAAGGTACAACGTATATATCGAAAAACATCATAAAAATAATGAAATTGAACATGTGTTTTACAACAACAAGATATTCATTGCTTATTAATTTTTACATACCACGGTTTACATTTTTCAAAAGACCTTTGACTTATTTTAATATTACCGGGTAACACTAAATCACCACAAAATTTTCTATAAAATTAATTTTGTGTTGTATCTAATAAGTGTTTTGGGTGAGGATCACGAACTTTGGACCCCACCCTTAATTTTAAAACATCTCTAGCATTAGATGAAACCCTAGTATTTTCATGCCAATATTTTTCAATCAAAGATTTAATTTCAACATTCAATTTCATATCAAACCTCGGGAATCGACCACTGAAACTCCAACATTGGTTGATAAGATCATTTTCTATAATTATTCTTCTTTTTTCCGCTCTTAGCAATGTTTTAGGATGTATTTTTAAAACTTCACTAATATTTCTTACCATTCTTTTATTCAAAGTTGCTTTATTAACTATAGCAGTTGTTATAGCTCTTCTTGTTACATTTTTATCTTTAGATCGACTATTTTTTCCAATCGATTGAATGGCACTAGCAACAGTACATATAGCATGTTTCAATGATTGATCTTTTCTTTTTGGTTTAACAAAAAAGCCTAACCTTTTCATTATTTTCCTCATTTTTTGCATTTTCATCAATTGCATCATTAGTTGACATTGAATTGTAAATTTTTTACGATAAAAGAATTCGTTGTATATTTTATTTGCATGTGTTCTTATCCACCTCCAAGAAATTTGACCAGGAAGATTATCAAAAACACCACTTTCAATTTAAAAAAAAGTATTTTCATTAAATTCAACATCACATTCTAGATTTTCATCTTCATCTTCATTTTAATCTTCAATTTCATTTTCATTTTCAACTTCAAAATGATTTACATTTTCATCTTCATTTTCATCTTCAATTTCATTTTCATTTTCATTTTCAACTTCAAAACAATTTACATTTTCATCAACAAAACGGTTTTCATTTTCATTTACATCAACAAAACGGTTTTTGTTTTCATTTTCAATAACAGGATTATTCTCAATTTCATTTTCAACAAAAGGATCATTCTCAATATCATTTTCAACAAATTCTATAAAATTTTCATCTCTCTGAATATTATCAATGTCAACATCGTTAAGTCCAACATCTTGTAAAATTTCTACATACGAATTTATAAATTCACTAGCATGTGGATTTGAAGACGTACCTGGATTTGTGCATATTGAAACATTATCCATATCATTGAAAGAGGGATTTGAAGACATAGTAGGACTTGATTGTATAATCATATTTTTCTTCAAATTCACTTCTTGCAAATTTGCTTCATCTACAACCATGGTCTCCTCTATGTTTGCATCTTCAATAGTTATGGAATTGGATGCTCCCCCATCATTCATTGATTTAATTCTCATTCTTCTTTCTCTTTGTCTCTGTCTCTCCTTTTCTTTGTTTGCTTCAATTTCTTTAGGAGTCAATGTTTTCCTCCTCTTATTACGAAATTTATTTCCCATGATTATAAAATTCTCAAGCACAAATGAATGTAAATAGTGAAATTCTTCAAAAAATCTGATTCAAATTGGAAGTTGAAGACCTAAAAGGACTAAATATTTCCTCTTGTGTTCCTCAAAACAAGTAGAAAACTAGCACAATTCACTTTAAAACTAATTTCTTCATGCCTCCTTTGAAAAAATTTATCAAAAAAACAAGTCACCACCTGTGAAAAAAATGCTCAATGAAAAAAATAGAGCAATTTTACTGTTATCGGCCATACATGTGAAGTTGTAGACTTCACAATAAAAATTGACAGTATTTAAAAAAACACAGTTGACAAAGAAATGGGATGTTGTTCCCTATAATTAAATCCGATGACTGTTGACAGCAAAATGGGATCCCGTTCCGCTGTCAACGGTCACCGAATTTAATTATAGGGAACGGGATCCCGTATCTTTAAATACAGGATCCCGATTTGTAATCGAGATCCCATTCTGCTGTCAACCCTCACCGGATTTAATTATAGGAAACGGGATCCCGAGTTTAAAATGGGATTCCGTATCTTAATCGAGATCCCATTTTTTTTAATTTGAATTTTTTTTGGCCTTGTGGTCGGGTTTTTGCTTTGGATTTTGGTTTGGAAAAATTGTTGGGAGTCCGAACCTAGGCCTTCAAGCTGGTTTGACCTGCAACTTGAAGGTTCTAACAATGTCAGGGGAAAAAATCGAGTTTGGACATATGGCTGACAACTTTTTTTGCAAAATTTTTTAACGAAATTAAAACCCATTTTAGATGAGACAATGCAGATTTCAAATATGTAATTTTTTTTACAATTGAATTATTTTTTCTATTTTTCAATTAATTTCTGATGAAATTGGTCCATAAACTTTAAATATCAATGTTTTTTACTATTTTAATAACTTTTGATCAACATAACATTTTGACGAACGGATTGCACAAGGGCAAACTTCAGAACAATTCTTTTCAATTTAAAAAAAAATGCAAAAAATGATAACTTTAGGTCATCTTATGCATGTCGTACATGACGATTTTTCTAAACGACAAATATGCCTGATAAAAAATTAACAAAAAAAAAAAATATTCAATAAAAAATTACAAAAAAATATCAGGGCACGCTTCAGTGAGTCACAAGTCTTTTCCCAAAAGGATTTAGAAAAATATGATAATTTAAGTCAAAATATCGATGTCGTACATGTGCATGGTATGGTAAAAAAAATGACTTTTTAATAGTGGTTTTTACAAAAGCCTATTGAAACTCAATTTGTACAATGTGGGTATTGAAATAAATTACATATTTGGAAACTAGACTCCGAGTACTACATTTTATGATCAGTGACTTGTTTGAAGATTTCATCTCTAAGTGCTTCAAATTTTAAGGTCAAATGTGTCAAACTCTGAAAATCAGAGAAAACACTTCCACTTTTTGGCCAAAAAGTGGACTCAACTTCTTGCCAACACCCTATGCTTATATAATCATCATCTTTCCTTAGAGTCATCCTTAATTTTTGATTTGTCTATATTAGGGACAATCTTATGTATTTAAGCTTATCATTAATTTATGATATTATATGTCATTTCCTATTTACTTTGTCACCACCTTATTGGAATTCCTCATTTTTTAATAACCAATGACAAGTTGCATACTCTCATGGTAGGCTTGGCTCATGGCTTGATCCATATTCTTCTCTAACTACCCCTATTTACACTAACTCCCATTTATTTATCATTATTACACCCTCATTTGTACTTAATTCTATATATTTGCTCCTACCTCAAAATGATCATTTTAGCCATAAGATTCATTTCCTAGTGGTTAAAGATTCATGTTGAGGCACACAAGAACAAGAATGAACCAAAAATTGAAAATTGAAAATATAACTTGTCTCCTACCCCTTTCTACTGGACATTATACAAACTGACTATGACATTTTTTATATGACATATGTTGCTATGTCGTAATTTTTAAAGACATTCAAAGTGCCCTTAATTTAATGAAAGTGAATGCAAAGATGTAATAATAATTAGATCACATGTTGATTTCTAAAGGGAAAAAGAATCACATGTATATATAGGTCATCTGAATATTGGTGAATGTTATCTTCGATATTTCTCATATCCATTAATCTAGCTCACTAAATAGATTTGAATAAGATAATTAATTCACCTAGTGAGTTGATAAACTCCTAAATAGTGTCCCAAGAAGGTTAACATATATATATTTTTTACTATGCACATTCTAATATACCATTCTTATGTAGTACAAATTAAATCTACACACAAATTCAATTCATGTTTGTTGGAATCGAACTCACAACACTTGGGGTTGAACTACAAGTATTTTTAAGTTGTTATGGATTATGATACAATCATTAAACTTAAGCCATTTATTTTCTAGAGGTGGCAACCTAGTTTAAAATATTATCAACATCATTCTTTTGTAATCAATTTTTAAGCTAGTATAAATATTTATACGTTAATTATAAGTATCTATCCTATCTCTAATTAATCTTTTAATCATGATTTATTTCATTAGCCTACATATTATTTATGTAAATCATTTTGATAGCTAGGGAGAGGGGCCAATAGTTAGGTGGGGTCCTATTGTTGGTATAGTACTTGTGGTTATGAGATTCTATCTTGCAACATAATCATACTATATATATTATTAATAATTATTCCACATGTAAATCAACAAATGACAAAATGTTGGTCAAGATGGATCCTTTCGTGAACACGAGAACTTATGAGTCACACATCAAAAAATCATAAATGCATTCACTATCAAGTGTAATATATATATATATTTGCTTTATATAAAATAGATCATAACTATCTCAGAAGGTGTTCACCTGAACAAATATGACTGTATGTGGACAAATAATGTTCTTATATGTACAAGTAGAGGAGTTGAATATAAGTTGTATTTTAAATAAGAATAAAGTGTTTTTATAACAATAAATAGTATCTTGTGTTCAACTATTGGGTTATTTATGTTGGATGTAAAAGTTAAAATAGCAAGATTTATGGTTACTACCTAAAATGTATTCAAATCATTTAGTTTATACAAAAATATGATATTGTATCAACGAAAGATATATTTTTGTTTAATTACTAAAAATCACATGATCAACTTTTCGTTAAATCTTTAAAAAATCATGTTAAACACTGTTCTCGCTAAACATGTTGATTCGACAAATTGTATGGTGAAACATACCTCAAACATTAAGTATAGATATAGTCCATAACACATTTCTTAGAAACAGAAATTATTGTGAAGTTACTTTATTCATGCTAAATATCAGAATTGACTGAGAATAGCCCAACTAAACTCATTAAAGATGGTTGTACAACTTGTGGTCATTTTGTATGGGCTTTGTATAGAACACATCCAGTAACTATGAGGACTTTTTACATGAGTTTAAGGGATATGCCGTCGTGGGTGCAAAAGCCCTCCTGTTTCATTATTCTTCATATTACTTATTTCATAGCGTTGGGATTTACGGGTGCTGTTGCTCGGTGGATGTGTCCTGAGAAAAATTCTGAGCATATGAGCTTCATAGATGCTCTGTATTGCTCTGTTTCTGCTGTGACTGTGACAGGTCTGCTTAGCATTAGAATACAGGGATGCATAAGTTCCAGCAGATTGTACTTTTGTTGCTGACAGTACTTGTTAGTCAGGTTGTTACTTCTCTGTTTCCTCTGTTTGCAAGAAGATTGGCTTACAGGAGGATTCTTACAAATCAGGCTACGGCCATTCTGTCCAAGGTGCAAGATAAATTAATTTCAGATGAATCAGAGGCTAAAGAGGATGCTGAGAATGAGAAATTAATTTCAAATGAATGTGGAGTGAGAGAGGCTAATGCCAATCACAGTAATGTTGAAGTTAAGGGGGTCATTGCTCGTGTTGGCAAGAACGAATTGGGCCAGCTGTTGAAGCATCCGCTAAGATATGCAGTGGGGAAATCTTCAGAAATGATGAAAATTGTTTGGAAGAGATGCGTCTGGCCTGTAGATTGCATGAGTGTTTTATCAAAGAGGATTTTGCGGTGCTGTAAGACTGAAGATTTATCTAACGAAACTAAGATTTCTATGTGGAAGTCTATGTATGTGGAGTACAAGGCCTTGACTTTTCTATACAGAATTGTGGTGGCATACTTCTTGCTGGTGCAGTTGGGTGCAATTGTGCATATTCAGATATATCTGCTTGCCTCTCCCACGGCTAGCAAAATATTAGAAAAAAATGGTGTGAAGAAAACATTGTTCTCTGTTTATAACGCTGTAACTTCGTTTGGAAACGCTGGATTCACTCTTCTAGACAGCAGCATGATTCCATTCAGGAACCAAGCTTCCATTCTGCTTGTGCTCAGCTTTATAATACTCCTTGGGAATACCATGTTTGGTCCATGTATATGGGTAATCATATCTTTGCTGCAAAGATTTGGTAAGGGAAGCAGGAAGAGGTCTATACATATCTTCTCACAAATCCTCGCAATTGCTATACCCATTTGTTTCCCAAGAACCAGACGCTGTGGCTCATTATCACTATCATGGCAATTAATACTGTTCAGACCTTGTGCTTCTGTGTTCTGGAGTGGAATTCAAGGTCTGTCAATGGTCTGAATTCTGCAGAGAAGCTTGTGGATGCGGTGTTCCAGTCTGCAGCCACACGCAATGCTGGATCCAATGTTGTCAATCTTGTAGACCTTTCTCCCCCTATGCTGGTGTTGATGGTGGGCATCATGTAAGTTGCATAACTTAGATTCTAATTCATGTGCTCTTTGATAATCAATAATTTTGACCATGTTTGATAACCAGGAAAATTCAGTATAATTTATATCTTCATGTGGATTACCAACTGAATTGACCAGATGCACTTTGAAAATCAGAAATATTAGAAAAAAGAAAATAGCTATAAATTATGTTATTGCAGGGGATGGTAAATTACAGAGATGAGAAAAAATTAAGCCTTTCAAGCGTGGCTGTGATTTAAGGGTTTTCAATGTAGATGGATTGTTGTATTGGGTGGCTATTAGAATTGTATGTGAGTTGGAGTGCGGGATTATAATTGATTTAAAGCTTTCAAACCAACTTTATATGAACGTGTCGGCCCTATAAAATGACAAGTATTCCTTGTTTTGATTAACTTCCACTTTTCAAGCCCTGGTTTTGATTGACTTCCACTTTTCAAGCCCTATCTAGAACAGTTTTATCTCACCAAGTTGGACATCTGGCTATTTAAGATTTACCAGTTCAACTTGTTCATAACAAAAAAATCAGATTGGGTGACGAACCAGATTGAAGGTATCAGACTTATTTGATGAATCGCTTCTATAACAGACAGGGTGAGGGCCGAACATTCCTTTTAATCTTATATACCATTAATCCACAATCATTTTCTATAATTACGCTGGCAGTTCTTTCAATATAGTTGATTTGAGTGGCAGACATTTGTCTTTCACATAAACTGCTAACCAGAAACAGGGTACACTAAACTACAGCACTCTCTCCAAAATTATTTTTCCAATTTCAGTAATTATGCAAATCTTTGTATGTTAGTTATCATGAGTCAGACCAAGAAATATGTGTAGTTGTTGGATTAATTCTTCTGTTTCTAAGAGTAGATCTTATGAATCAATCGTCACTTAAAAGTTCATTGACACCTACAAATTTTATTGTAATTACAGACACATCGTCTTTCAAATAAACTGTTAACCACGAACAGGGTACACTTAACTCCAGCATCATCTCCAAAACTATTTTCACAACTTCAACAAATTTTGCAAATCTTTGTATATTAGTGGTCATGAGTCAAGGTTTATGGACCCATATTTTATGGGCAATAAGAATAAAGATGACGTCACCTTTCTTGCTTATGCAATCTCTTTGAAATTAAGATTACTCAAATTTAGAGTAAAATTTTGACACCTGGTATGCCTGGCAGGTATATTTCAGGTTTACCCAGTCTATCTAACACGCCAGAAGACCCGGGCTCCTAAGAAGGTAGCAGGTGAAGCATCAGAAGAGACCTCTACTGAACATTATGACAGTCAAATTTCTGTTCAATCGCGGAAACTTCTGGCTCGAGATTCAGCCCACATCTTTATCATCATTTTCCTCACATGCATACTGGAGAACCAGAACATCGCCAGGACCCTCTCAATTATTCAGTATTTAACATCATCTTCGAGGTCATCAGGTTAGCTAATTTATCAAGTTTGGATTAAAAATCATAAAACTCCCCTTAATTTTTTTAACATGGCTAATAATATTATCAATAAAACATTTGCTGCTTCTTTTCAGTGGATTTGGTAATGTGGGGTTGTCAGTGGGCTACAGCCGCGCCTTAAAAACTGGGAATAATTCTTCTTCATGTGAAGACGTTCCATACAGTTTTTCTGGAAAATGGAACAGAGGAGGAAAAATCCTGCTTGTGCTGACCATGTTTCTGGGCAGACACAGAGGCCTTCCTGACAGTCTTGACTCTGCTTTGTTGCTTCCTCGTAGGGTAGCCCAAGAACAAGAGCTACATTCTATGCCCCAAGTAAAATTGAATTCATCTACTTCTTGGCCGAGGAGGTCTAGAGATCGATCTCGGCGCACTTCATTTACAGATGAGAACGCAGCTGATCAGGGGCTCCAAAGACCTGTACACCTATAGGTTGCAACTATTGTAAATTAGGGTAAATCCGGTCAAGTAATGGCAAATCTTATTTATTTATTTATTTTTACTCTCATAATTCAAAAGTATTGTAAAATTTTTATAAAAAAAAAAAAAAAGAATGTTGGTGTGTAGAAAAATAAGACAATTAGTAAAACATTTCATTTACAATTCATATATTTATATTCACTATTAAATATTATATTCAATATTAAATATTACTACTTTGTCATGTTCATTTTGGTTCTACTTTTGTAGAAGATATTCAAGAGCATCAACAACAAGAATATTGAGGAAATGTGACATAGGACAACCTCGCTTGATTGAACATTGTAAGGGAAATGTGTCTAACAACTCTTTGTTTATTACTAATCAAGCATTGACATCTTTGAATAACATTTAAACATGCTTACAAATCTTTGGACCAAAAATCGGCCACTGCAGCAATTTAAGAATTAAAACCCAATGAATTCTATCATAGCCTTTATCAAAATCCAACTTAACCAACATGACATTTTGCCTCAATTGTCAAGCCCATTCAGTAGTTACCCAATAAAGTATAAGTTTATCAAGGATAAATCTCCCACTAAGGAACCCAATTTGTTCTAGTTTAACTATCCCTTTTGCCACTAGTTTGATCCTTGCAACTATGGCTTATAGGAGTTGCAAGGTGATTGAACACCATTTATAGATAGTGTTATCATTTTTCCCCTTTAGAAGGAGTTTGACGAGACCTAATGAACCTTTCTCCAAAGCCTCTAAGTATAATAGATAAAAGCCATCTTTAATATATTGCCACATAGTTTGATCGAATTCTACTTAAATCCCATCAATTCTAGGACTTTTGTTAGGGGTCACTGAAAACATCACAATCTAAAGATTTACAATTAGTATTATAAAATTAAGATGGAGGTCCTTGATCTTTATGATTTTGTATCTAGTTCAATGTTAGCTCATCATAAAATTGAACTTCTCATGGTGAAAATAGATCCAGTTCCTCAATGGATTTGAAAATACTGGAAGAAAATTAAGCACATGGGCATATTTCTCACTACCTAGGCATCCCCTTTGAGCTAGGGTCTAGGTGTTCCCCGCTTCATTGTATCCATCTTAAAGCTAAAGGTGGATTAGGTCTATTGGAACCTAGAACTCAAGGAGTTTGTTTGTTAGTTAAATATATAATTAGAGTTGTTATTGGAGAAGAGCCATAGTAAAAAATGAATTATTATCGAACCATACAAGCTATTATCAAAGGGAAATGGGAATTTGTTTGATGATTAGAAAAAAATTGTTGGCCACTTACTTTTATTTAAAATCATAATTTTCTTGTCTTTCCATATGGAAGACATGGCAACAAGTTTGCAAATGTCTAAATTGGAAAATCTCTTTCTTGCAACATGGTTTCAATTTATGGTCTTCTTCTATTTGGTGGAATACAATGGTGCAATATCAGATCAACCTCTTGTTGTCTCCTTTCCAAGACATGCTTATTATTTATTCAATAAAGGGATTCAATAGTTTGGGGATTTTTGGGATTTTAATTCTCTAGATTGGGCTACTTGGAAAAACATTAAGAATGTTTTTGTCTAAACAACAAGTCTAAAGGGTTTGCCATTTTTGTTAAAGCACTTGTACCTATGGACCTTGTTATGAAACTTTGCACTTCCTTGCATTTTAATTTTCTCAAGGATTGGTGGTGGTTGTCTAAGTACATCAATTTTTTCTTCCCTTTATGAAGGTCTATTTGTGTCTCCTACCTTCTTTGGCCTTCAATCTAAGGTTGAACCAAAAATTTAAATATAGACTCCAAGAAAGGACATAAAGAAAATTGGGTGCTCAAGTTTGGAGATCTAATGTTGAGGCTAATGCACAAATTTTAGCTTGGAAACTCTTATGCTTCAAACTACCTATGGGGGACAGGTTGGGATGTATGATATTTTAGCTGATTAAATGTTCATTCTACTAGCATAATGAAAGTTAAAAAGTACATTTTTTTGGGATTTTTCATGGGCTAAAATAAAATGGAATGTTATTTTAAAATGTATTTCTATAATTTTTTACCATGTTTTATGTTGGAAAAAAGATATTTTGGGCTTTGGCCTTCAAAATTATGTTGTTATTGATTTTATGAGACATACTATTTTTCTTAATATATGGAAAAGTAGATGTTTGTCTTTTCAAAGAATAACGTTCATCAGGATGTTGAAATGTTAAAGTTTTACTTGATATCCTTTTCGAAAAAAATTCCATGTGTTCTTAGTTACACGGGGTTCTCTAAGAGAATGTGAAGATCAACAACCAAAGGAGAAGATGAATATTCAAATTTTAGAGCTCCTTGAAAAATATATTTTGAGTTCCAAAAATTACTAATGTATACTAAAGTTCAAAATTTAAGGATGAACTTTTGTAATGAGATTTCTATTTTTTTCGGTGGCTATGGAGTGTTATTCTTCTTTCCTTGGGCTTGTTATGAATTGTATTGGGCTTTTTGTAGTGCTATAACCTCTTTTATTTTCTCAATAGTATGTTGATTGTGTCATTCTATGTAATTTTTCTTACATTGTTTCAATATAAAAATGAAAAAATTATTCTATTATATTCAACCCTTACTACTATTATAAAAAGGATCTCAGACTAATTATTTAATATTTAGTATAATATTTTATGGTATAAATATTTTTAATGCTTCCCCTTTGCATCACCTACCTAAACCTTGTATTTTTTATTTTTTTTATGCAAATGCAATCACATTATGAATTATTATTATTTTAAAATCATGCTATGAATTACAATATTAGTTCAAAAGTTCCTCTAGTTAGTTAAAGAATGTACTTATTAGCAAGAGTGTAATAATTATCGTATGGGCTATAACAAAACCTTGATAATCCTCACATTACCCTCCTTTATTTGCTTTGTTGTAGGACCCATTCATTATCCTAGAACACCACTTGTACATAGTGTATAAGGGACTCTTTTAAAGGGTCCAATCCATCCAAAAATGAATTCAAATTGCCATTGCACAACATGAATATTAAGAGGAGTATCAACTGATCTCATCATATGAAAATATTATTAATTGCCAAAATCTTCCTACATTATTTTACAAATATTTAGTGATTAAAACTAGTCAATCTCACCTCAGTGTAAGATGTACGACCACTCTAGCTGACAAGTGTTGATGTTGAAGGCACAACATTGACCTATTCAATATCCAATGCGAGTTAATATTACCATTAATATAAGGTTAAACTATTCACATGTACTATAGTTATTATTTCTTTACTAGTTACATACATGTGGACTCGAGATCATCATGTAAGTAGGAGGTGGAGGGTTGCTAGATGCAGGTTGAACACTCTGGCCCTAAATTTTTATTACAATCAATCTAGTAATTACATTTCAAAATGAAATATAATAAATTCAATTTGACCAAGTGCTCAAATTTACATGTCTATCAATTCCAAATGTTTGATCCAATAGATTTTATGTTGAATTACAATCTAATCCAATATCAATGTGTCTTGCTACTAGCCATATGCATCCTAATCATCCTCGGACTTATACAAATAAAGAGACCTACAATTTTGACATAAGTGAGGTGAACATCAAGACCTAGAAGGCTCACCCACATCACTCTATTCTAGAGGCCTAGAGTGTTGTAAAAGGGTCTAAGTGAGTGAGCTAATAAATTGTAGGGTATCAACCTCAACACCCTCCTTCACAATAGAAGAGATTATGATATGCTTAATCTTTGGCCTAGTTAGGGGTATCAATACTCGGTTTTGGGCATGTTGTTCCCCCACTTTGTCTTGTACAAATGACCCACCTTTACCTTGGAACTCCCACATGTTAAATTAGTTTAGGTTCTCATTGAGGACAAACTCACAATAGAGTTTCCTCAAAAATTATTGTGGGACCTCATTGTTATTGCATGGAGGATTGTCAAATACCATCCACCACCTATTCCAAAAATTATTCTTTATCCCTTGGCCATGACACCAATGGATAGAGAACCTCAGGAACAAGTCTCGTGTAAGGGTGCATTGGTTCATGGGTTAGTGAACCATGCACCCAAGTCAGATTTTAATACATATTTTTGTTTTATTTACTCGTAGGATAATTTTTCAATATAAAGTTGTCTTTGTTGTACCCTCTTGTTTGAATAAGAGTTTATTTGGACACTCATGGATTCTATGTGAGAGATGATTGATTCTAGTGAAGTGCAATGGCAGACTTATGGGAGTTTGTTCTTGATGGATATCTCATCCTTTCAATTATTTCCTCAAGTTATCTCTTATTGTTTTCAATTTTCCCTAATATATCTTCTCGCGTCTTAGAAGGATGTTGAGGCATTTACAAAGGGGTTTGTTATGATTTTTCTTCACCAAGGTTTTCATCAACTAGTGGGGAATTTTCAATTCTTGAAAATTAGACAAAATCCACTAAAAACCATTTCTATTTATCATATAATCAATTTTTTACGGGTGATCCCACAATAGTGGTTTACAATTTTTGGCCAAACTAGACACTGAAATTATTATTTTTAACTAAATTATCTTCACATTTAGGCACCTACACCAACTAAATCGTGAGGAGTTTGAAGATAATGTAAACTAAAGTCTTGCCACATTTTGTCTATAGATTCTAATTTATTTATTTTTTAATTTTTTGGAATCAGATTGCACTTCGATTTCCATCTCCCATGAAAACTGGTTTTTTTTAGAAAACAACATTTTGAAAAAGTGACGCACACCCTATAACACATAATTTTTTTCCTTGAATGATAAAATTCTAATTCTTTCAAATTTAGATTTGTAACTTCGATATCTAGTGCTTGGTTAGATAGTTTTTTATTGAATATTTTCTCTTTAATCAAGTTTCAAAGTCAAACCAATTACAATTCAGACATAGCACGACCGTATAACACGTAACTTTTATTGTATGTATCGATTTTTTTTTATATTTTTTGTTGGATCAAAGACACCAATATCCGATGCACTCATATTTTTCAAATTTTTTTTTTGATAATCTTCTATTTTTCCACATGTGCAGAACATAAAGCTTCATTTTCGGTGAAAAACCTATATTTAATAAAACTTAAAATACAAATAGATAATAAAACCAAAACATATTAAATTTATATTCGTTGGATAGCTCGTTCTGAGGGTTACCTGATACCAATTGGGTTTTTGAAGTCTCCTCCATTTTCATTCTCAAATTGAGCTTCGAAGTGCAAAATTCTAGACAATTTTGGTGCCTCGGAGGGTGGAAGTGAAAAAAGGGTTGTTCAATCGAACCCAAAAAATATGTTATGTCGAACATGGGTTCGATCGAACTATGGTTTGACCGAACCACTTTCAAATATAATTTAAAAATGTATTTCGACCGAACCCCCTAACATGAATCTATTTTACCGTTTGTTTTTTTTTTTCTCCCGTTTTTTTATAGTTTTATTTTATAATATATAATATTAATATAAATATAAATTATATTCTTTTTATATTATAATATATAATATACTTATAATTAAAATATATTATAATAATAATATATAATTGTTATTATTATAATATTAAAGTATATAACATAAAAAGTATATAAATAAAAAGTATAATATAAAAAGTATATAATTAAAAAGTATATATATTAGAAATAGCTAAAAAGCATTTTGGGACGAGTTTTGGATTGGGTAGTTTACTTGAGGGTAGGAACGATTGAAACAAAAGTTTTTTCTCTGAGATCTCATCTAACAATATTGGAATGACACAACCTTGTCTTGTTGCCCCTCAACCAAGGTCTAATATGAACATGAACATTTATAGCTCTGCACCCAAGCTCTCCTTGACACTGGTAGGTGTTCTCTTCAATCGAAAATCATAAAAACATGGGTATTGATGTGGAAATGTGTATTAATTTGATTTTCTTAGGGGAATTTTCTTTGTTTATAAATATTTAAGTAAGTATATATTTATGACGGGCATTGTTAGACAAACAAGTAGCTTGGAAGGAAAAGGAGACATGTTTGGCAGTAGCGGTGGAGAGTCTCAGCTTGGGATATACAGAGAGATGAAGAACTGTATGAGAGCAGGTCTGGCAGTGACAACATGGAAGGGAATGGATTTGGTGATGAGTAGGAAGATAACCATCCCAAAAAGAAGCGATATCACATGCATACTCAGAAAAATTAGGATCTATGGAAATGTATGCCCTTTTTCACTAAACAATTCAATACTTGTCATTCATTGAGAATTGTTGTTTATGACTTTATTGCTAATTTGGGTTTGCTACAGGCTTTTCAAAGAGCTCCCTCACCTGGATGAGAAGCAAATGTATCTTCTGAGTAAGAAATTGGGGCTTGCACCATGCCAAATTAAGTTCTGGTTCCAAAATCAGTGAACCTAGATGAAAGTATGTGGGGATTAAGAAAATGACCAAAAATTTGTAGTAATGTTGCAAAATTGATGAGCTTTAGGGTTTCATTCTTTATTCCTTAAATTTTTGTAATCATGGATTTTTAGGCTCAACACAAGTGTCATGAAAACACTCTCCTCAAGTAGGATAATGAGAAGCTTCGCTTGGAGAACATGGAAATTAAAGAAGCCATGAGAAATCCCATATGCACCAACTGCGAAGGACCTATTGCTATTGCAGAAATGGGAGATGGTACAAGGGTTTAGGGTTTAAGGGTTAAGGGTAGAAGGGAGAGAGGGAGAGGGGGTAGGAAGGAGAGACTTGGGAGAAGGGGAGAGGGGGGTATGGGGGTACAAGGGTTGTAGTGGTTTGGCTGGAAGGGCAGACTGAGAGAGGGAGAGAGAGAGAGAGAGGAGGCATTAGGAAAGAGATAAAGGGGTACTGGGGTAAATAGGGTTTAAGGTTATGGTAGAGGAGGGAGAGGAGAGGGGGTAGGAGGGAGAACTTGAGAGAGAGGGGGGGAATGGAAAGGGTAGGGGGTACAAGGGTTTAGGGTTTAAGGGTTAAGGGTAGAGGGGAGAGAGGGAGAGGGGGTAGGAGGGAGAGACTTGAGAGAGAGAGGGGGAGTGGGAGAGAGATAAAGGGTAGGGGGTACAACGGTTTAGGCTTTAGGGTTTAAGGGTTAAGGGTGGAGGGGAGAGAGGGAGAGGGAGTAGGAGGGAGAGACTTGAGAGAGAGAGGGGGGAGTGGGAGAGAGGTAAAGGGTAGAAGGGTTTAGGTTTTAAGGGTTAAGGGTTAAGGGTAGAGGGGAGTTTGAGATAGAATTAGTGAGTGAGAGAGAGAGAGAGAGGCTTTAAGGCTTTAAGGCTTAAGGGTAGAGGGTAGATGGTTAAGGGTATATGGGAACTTTCTATTTCCATTTGTGGTATTTTATGTGAATTAAATTGATGGCAACTTTATTTTTTATTTGCATTGATTTATGTTATAAATATGTGTACAATAATTTTATAATTAGATAATACTTAATTTTAAAATTTACATAATTTCCCATGGAACAATTCAATGGAACAAATATAAGTTGTATATATATAGTTGTATATAAGATTCTTGAACTTAAGAATTTCATGAAACAAATATAAGTTTTATATAATTGTAATTCAGACAAAATGATTTTTAAAAACTTCACTAGGTTTCAAATAAGTATTGAAAGAATATATATGGGTTTACATGCAGGCAAAAAAAGTGAGAGATGATGCTATCAAAGATTCTTGAACTTAAGAATTTTCCATGGAACAAATATGTAGATATAATTGTAACTTACACAAAATGATTTACAACTATGTACAAATTACTATAAGTTCTCACTTTAACATGTATAGGGTTACAAGTGAACTTGAAAATCATGGATATAATCTAATTCAAAGATTCTAGTTCAGCTCGCTCTTCAATAACATGTGTAGAATTTTTTAATGATCATCGCTATCTAGACTCCATTTTCTTTAGCCACGTACATGTGGAACTGCATGAAGATGTAGAGTGGTAGCAATTATTAAGTGACTATATTGATATACCTTGTTATCAGGTTAATAGACAACAAAATGAATCCCATGTTGAACAACTTTGACTTGTTTTAGATATGTCCCTTGCACTACAATAGAACTTGCATGGTAAACATGAACCTAAGGTAAGACATATGAACGTGTAAAAAAATTTCGTGCTCAAGGTTTGTACAATATATATTTAAATGTTTATAATGTAATGTGCACATGTGAACACAATGTATATATAATTTTAAATTCAAACTCACCTATGAGAAATGATACTCCACTTGTTTCAGGTTGTGTTAGCTTATTCCTCTCTTCTGTGCAACACAATAAATAATAGCTAACACCTTTGATGTTTCCAGGCTTTGCTATGACTGCAAAAACATCTCCTGTACACTAAATTTACATTAAAAAAATCTTAAAAAATTAGAAATGTCTCTAAAGATCAATAACTAGATATATATATATATATATATATATATATAATATTTAAATTATTGAGAACTTACACATGTACCTTTTCTAACCAATCCTGAAATATGGTCATAATCAATTGAAATCAAAGGAATGTCTTCAAATATTTCTTCCTCATTTTCATCATATATTTCTAAAACAACTAGTGGCACTATATCCCATTTACCAACATATTCAAGTTCTTGGTTGTTGCATGCATGATCAAAGTTTCGTGCAATTCACTCAGTGCAAAAAAAAGAGTAATCCCTTGTGTGTAATGTCCATCCATGGTGACTATCTGAACTCCTAACATAATGCAAAGATCTTGTTTTTTCTACCCTCTTGCATCCATGCATCGATCTTTTGTCCACACCTAGATACATGTACAAAAACAAACTTATATGAACAAACATGTATATATATATAAATTTTAAATTTAAATAAATTTAATTTATACATACCCGATATCTCCCAAAACACTCTATGTGGAATGTGTCAGTTTGTTCTCAAAGATGTGTCGACCACATTTGATGCAAAGTGTTTCTTGCAGCATTCAACAACATCATCTGCATTGTCTATACGATCTTTTGGATAACTCATTTGATGCTTTCTTAAAGCTCATTTGATGCAAGCTCTTGCCCCATCATGTTCACCCTTTCCATGCCCACTCTAAAAAAAACTCCAAACATGTGGTATTTTATAGATTTTATGATATCTACAAAGTGCATAGAATGGTCATGAAGATTTGAATTGTGCAACACATCCATCTAACCATACAAAATTATTTTCAAATTTTACACCCCTGCTTCTCAAATTCTTAAAAAAAATTGTAAATCAAAGTTGGACAAAAAGTGTGTCATGCTCTTTATCATCACTAATATAAAAGTGATATTCTTTCTTAATGGCTCGTTCTTCACCTGTACTCTCAACACCATCTAGTTCAGATTGTGCATGTCGATAACACACATGAACCATAATAGTGATCTGCTTTGAAAAGTAATACTCTGATTGAATCTCCTTTTGATGTACAAAGGAGTAATATTTTGCAAAGTCGACTACTGATAGAACTGTTCCAAGTGGGAAAGTATCTCTCAATGTTTGGAATTTTTTTTCTTGCCGCTTAGCAAAAAAGGAATGTTGTATGTATGGTTGTATCAATTTTTGAAAATCTTCCATAAATTTTCCAATAGGAATCTCCTCTTCTAGATAGTTCAACCTTTTTGCAACTTTACATACTTGTACCTGTGTGAATAAAATATGCGAATAAGCAATAAACCACATGTAATCAATGAAACATTACATTATAGAATTCAAATAACAATCTAATCAAATTGAAACAAATAAACTCTCTAAAAACAATACTTACCTCTTGAAATTTATTGTCTTTGTTAGGTCAGTATCCTCATTTCTTGAAGGAAATTTAGCCAAATTTCCACATGTCTTACAAATTCCTTTTATGCAGTTTATTTGAGGTCCGTTTTCATGATCACATAATATAACCTTTATGAAAAAAAGTTCCCGTTTAGGAGGTGCATTTTGTAAACCACAAATTTCTTCTCTCATCTTTCGAAACACCTAATAGTAGAAATCAAATTCAATATGATAACGACAACAACAAGTTTCAAAAAACTTGTTTATCTTCACATAATATGGCTTTAACCTTTCAAACATTGTTTTCCCAATCTTTATATGAGGATATGTATTACAAAAGTTCATATACATCTCAAATTGTGTTATGTCTAGAAAATGTTTGATATGTTTTTCATAAATACAAGGCCCCAATTTGTGTCTCATAACATCTCTAGTATTTGATGATGGACGAGTCTGATCATGCCAAAAACTTGAGATCAAGTTCCTAACAACATCTTCAATCCTATCAGAATGGGAAGCTCTACACATAATTGCCCAATTTCCTTCTAAACTCTCATCCAAAAAATCTCTTTCTCTCATATTTTATTAATGTGGTTCTACTATAACCAATTTCAGCCAAAAGTGCAAACATTTTTAATTTTTCTTGCTATATCTTGTTGTACAACAGATGTCAACAGGATCCTTCTTATAGTGGCCTTATCCAATGATCGTGATCCTTTCCCAATGGAATCTAAACCCTTTTTTACATTTTGAGCAATATCCTTTTGTAATCTCATGTGTTTCTTCTTTTTTGATGCCGAATGTACACCCAACAATTGTAATGACTCTTTCAGCTCATTACGAAGAAGTAAACATGATAACGATTCGGTTTTTTCAAGTGTATCAAGATGATTGAAATGATCATCCATTATTTCATTTAAAGATTTAGTCATTGACCTCTTTCTCTTATTATAAGGCTGGTTGGCATACATTTTTTCCATATCTATTTCAAGTAAATGATCTAAATTTCTATAAGAAATTTATTTCATCACCTTTTCAGCTAGTTTTATATGCTCATGCATACCAATAGAAGGAGGTGATTCTGACCCCTCTCCAACATGCATTGTGTGAACTTGGGCCTCCTCCCTATCTTCAAGGTCCATGTGTTCTTCAGCAGATTCATTTGATCCAATATCTAGTACTAAAGTTTCCAAGTTAAATCTAACATGGTTTTCATAATTGGAAATATATCTATAAGCAAAAAAAATTGAGGTGTTAATAAACGTCCTAAATACACACTTAAGAGAGGAAGAGAGAGAAGAAACAAGCATGTACCTTGTTTCTTTCTATGATAATTTTCCAAGTTTTGTTCACGCCTCTTTTCTTCTTTTGACAATTTTTGTTGAGATGCATTTTTTATTTTTCTTTGTTGTCCCATTTTCTTCTTCAAATTAAAGATGACTCAAAATAAATCCTCTACCAACTTAGTTAAATTCTCCTCAATAAATGTGCAAAAACCTCTTCTCCAAAATCTGCGCTCCAAGTGATATAAATGTAAATTAACCTTGCAATTTGATATGGAAATATGAAAAATAAGCTTGTAATTTATATGCCTATGGAAAAAAAAATATTCTAGTGTTTGGAATAACTAAATCCTAGTTTAAATGAATAAAGTGGTAATCAAACAAGTTATTTCATTGTGGAGTTTTTGGTTATTTAATTTATAGATATGCAACATATCTAGTAATTTTAGAATTTTTTTACTTGTGAAAAAGATAATACAAGTATAATTTGAATTGAATTTTCTTAATGTTTCAAAGAATAAAATTTTACTATAATTTTATAATGGTGTAGATTAAGAGATTATTTATGAAATAATTTAACATAAAATTTTATAACTTAGAGGGAAAGTGTTTGAAGGATGGTATATTTAATTATAAAAGGAATGTTCCTACCTAGATTCTTTATAATTATATTTTGTTCTCAACTCCTCAATGGTTCATGTTAAGTCATTTTTAAAAAATAGGAGTTTTGTGTACCACAAAGTGATGCACTTTATTTGTTCTTACTTTCTATCAAGATTTTAATTTCATCATTTTTATCAAATTTTAAAATTAGAAGAACATGTCCAAATTAATAAATTATAGGCTTGTAAATACACGAGCATTTATAAAATATCATCAAATAAGAAAATGTATGTATATTGAATATAAGAAAATGTATACATATATCATATAAACATGTAAACATATCAATATTGATCAATGTATAAACATGTAACATGTTATAAGCAAAGTGCCAAATGTATATATATCATAAAAGAAAATGTAAGTTAGAGATCATCAAATGTGGAATACTAAAGATCATAATATAAGAAAATGTAAGTTAGAGATAATCAAATGTCAAATACTAGAAAGATCATCATATAAGCAAATACATATAGTAAAGATCATAAATCTAATGCAAGGCCTAATATGAATGTCGACTCCTAGTCGAACGATCATCTGAATGAGAACGATTCTACTCTGATGGATGTACTGAGCCCTACAAATAAAATGGTGTACAAAATGTGTTAAATACATATAATTTATATTAAATAAATTTTATGAAAGTTATTTTTAAGAATGTACTTGTATATTTTTAAATATGTATCTAGATCTATGCATACATATGCATGTACATATACACGTGTATATATGAAAATTTAAAACTCACATGTCCAAACAGATTCATCCACAGAGTTGCGTTGATGTACACGATCTGGAACAAGGCTAGGAGTGACATGAGGTATGTCCACCTACAATATATATTCATATATATCAGTACATGAATATCTAGTTAAAACTAAAATTTAAAAATAATAAAAAAGGAATTGAAACATGCACATGCACACATACATGCACATCATCTAATATCGGATGACCTGAGTCCTTTGAAATGACCGCCTCCACCATATCAACTATACGGTGAAGTGATGAACCAATATCTACATCCATCTGATCTATCCCATGTCGTGCCATAAATGATGAGTGAAGAGGACAATGTAGGTGAGATGGCATCAACGATAATGAACTGACACCAATCAACATCTCAATAAAACCCATAGTTTGTGCAGTTGCTGAATTATCAGATGGTGGATCCTAACGTGCACTAGTGTTGGGTTGAGAGTGATGGGATCCTGGAAGTGAACGAACTCTGCGTGCCAAATGATCTCTAACATGCTCTACATCGATCCCATAGTCTGATGCAATGAAGGCATATGCCTCCAAGAGATCCTCAGCCAAACAATGCAGAGCCCTACATGCCATATCTCCTATAAGTGCCTCAAGCTCTAGGGGAGTAGGGATGCTTGTTGTTGTGAAAGGATCCATGGTGGTCCACTGTGTTGAAAATGGCATGGATCGGTGACATCTAGACATCAAATAATAATCTACACTATTAGTAGATATCCTAGTGGTGGTAGTTGCAA
>CM021100.1:467913014-467967493 GCA_007115665.2 Sequoiadendron giganteum
AATTATAATACTGTGATTGAATTTCCTCTTGCGGAGCTAGAGTATAATTTTCTACAAAATCAACCACTGAAAGTATAGTACTAATTGGAAATGTGTTTCTACATGCATGAAATTGGCCATCAAGCCATCGAGCATGTTGAGAGTGCATGATATATTTTGGTACTATCTTATTCTTAAATTCACTCATGAATGCATGCACACTAACTTTTTTTGTAACTAAATCACAACGCTTTCCTATTTTTCCATCTTTGAAAGAATAGTGAACATTCTTAAATCTTTTAACTTCTACTAATTGTTGTCCACAATCATTATCAACACTTTCATGCATACAAATTCCTAAGAATGAAAGGTTTCCACAGTCAATGCATTGTCTAGAAATAGAAGAACTTAAATAAAAAAATTTACCATTAAATCTTTCACAAAACAAACTTGAAATAAATTCCCTTATTGCTTCAGGTGGCATATTAATACCGCATTCCTGTATAATCATGTTAGTATGCAAGGTACAACGTATATATCGAAAAACATCATAAAAATAATGAAATTGAACATGTGTTTTACAACAACAAGATATTCATTGCTTATTAATTTTTACATACCACGGTTTACATTTTTCAAAAGACCTTTGACTTATTTTAATATTACCGGGTAACACTAAATCACCACAAAATTTTCTATAAAATTAATTTTGTGTTGTATCTAATAAGTGTTTTGGGTGAGGATCACGAACTTTGGACCCCACCCTTAATTTTAAAACATCTCTAGCATTAGATGAAACCCTAGTATTTTCATGCCAATATTTTTCAATCAAAGATTTAATTTCAACATTCAATTTCATATCAGACCTCAAGAGTCGACCACTGAAACTCCAACATTGGTTGATAGGATCATTTTCTATAATTATTCTTCTTTTTTCCGCTCTTAGCAATGTTTTAGGATGTATTTTTAAAACTTCACTAATATTTCTTACCATTCTTTTATTCAAAGTTGTTTTATTAACTATAGCAGTTGTTATAGCTCTTCTTGCTGCATTTTTATCTTTAGATCGACTATTTTTTCCAATTGATTGAATGGCACTAGCAACAATACACATAGCATGTTTCAATGATTGATCTTTTCTTTTTGGTTTAACAAAAAAGCCTAGCCTTTTCATTATTTTCCTCATTTTTTGCATTCTCATCAATTGCATCATTAGTTGACATTGAATTGTAAGTTTTTTATGATAAAAGAATTCGTTGTATATTTTATTTGCATGTGTTCTTATCTACCTCCAAGAAATTTGACCAGGAAGATTATCAAAAACACCACTTTCAATTTTTAAAAAAGTATTTTCATTAAATTCAACATCACATTCTAGATTTTCATCTTCATCTTCATTTTCATCTTCAATTTCATTTTCATTTTCATTTTCATTTTCAACTTCAAAACGATTTACATTTTCATCTTCATTTTCATCAACAAAACGGTTTTCATTTTCATTTACATCAACAAAATGGTTTTCATTTTCATTTACATCAACAAAATGGTTTTTGTTTTCATTTTCAATAAAAGGATTATTCTCAATTTCATTTTCAACAAAAGGATCATTCTCACTATCATTTTCAACAAATTCTATAAAAGTTTCATCTCTCTAAATATTATCAATGTCAACATCGTTAAGTCCAGCATCTTGTAAAATTTCTACATATGAATTTACCATTTCACTAACATGTGGATTTGAAGACGTACCTGGATTTGTGCATATTGAAACATTATCCATAGAATTGAAAGAGGGATTTGAAGACATAGTAGGACTTGATTGTATAATCATATTCTTCTCCAAATTGACTTCTTGCAAATTCGCTTCATCTACAACCATGGTCTCCTCTATGTTTTCATCTTCAATAGTTGTGGAATTGGATGCTCCCCCATCATTCATTGATTTAATTCTCATTCTTCTTTCTCTTTTTCTTTGTCTCTCCTTCTCTTTGTTTGCTTCAATTTCTTCAGGAGTCAATGTCTTCCTCCTCTTATTACGACATTTATTTCCCATGATTATAAAATTCTCAAGCACAAATGAATGTAAATAGTGAAATTCTTCAAAAAATTTGATTCAAATTGGAAGTTCAAGACCTAAAAGGACTAAATTCTTCCTCTTGTGTTCCTCAAAAAAAGTAAAAAACTAGCACAATCCACTTTAAAACTAATTTCTTCATGCCTCCTTTGAAAAAATCAATTCATATTGCAAGTTGAAGAACTTTTGTTCTTTCTTTGAAAAAATGGGATCTCTCCTTTGAAAAAAATTGTGAAAAAAGCAAGTCACCACCTGTAAAAAAAATTCTCAATTAATAAAATAGACCAATTTTACTATTCTCGGCCATACATGTGAAGTTGCAGACTTCATAGTAAAATTTGACAGTAATTTAAAATAACACAGTTGAAGAGAAACAAGATCCCGATTATAAATCGGAATCTCATTTTTTTAATTTGATTTTTTTTGGCCTTGTGGTCAGGGTTTTGCTTTGGATTTTGGTTCGGGAAAAGCATTGGGAGTCTAAACCGAGGCCTTCAACTTGGTTTGACCTGCAAGTTGAAGGTTTTAACAATCGAGTTTGGACATATGGTTGACGACTTTTTTTGCAAATTTTTTTGACGAAATTAAAACCTATTTTAGATGAGACAATTCAGATTTCAAATATGTAATTTTTTTTACAATTGGATTATTTTTTCTATTTTTCAATTAATTTCTGATGAAATTGGTCCATAAACTTTAAATATCAGTGTTTTTTACTATTTTAATAACTTTTGATCAACATAATATTTTGACAAACGGATTGCACAAGGGCAAAATTCAGACAATTCTTTTCAATTTAAAAAAAAATGCAAAAAACGATAACTTTAGGTCATCTTATGCATGTCATACACGACGATTTTTCTAAACGACAAATATGTCTAATTAAAAATTAACAAAAAAAAAAGAATTCAATAAAAAATTACAAAAAATATCCAGGGCATGCTTCAGTGAGTCACAAGTCTTTTCCCAAAAGGATTTATAAAAATATGATAATTTAAGTCAAAATATCGATGTCGTACATGTGCATGGTATGGTAAAAAAAAATGACTTTTTAATAGTGGTTTTTACAAAAGCCTATTGAAACTCAATTTGTACAATGTGAGTATTGAAATAAATTACATATTTGGAAACTAGACTCCGAGTACTATATTTTATGATTAGTGACTTGTTTGAAGATTTCATCTCTAAGTGCTTCAAATTTTAAGGTCAAATGTGTCAAACTCTGAAAATCAGAGAAAACACTTCCACTTTTTGGCCAAAAAGTGGACTCAACTTCTTGCCAACACCCTATGCTTATATAATCATCATCTTTCCTTAGAGTCATCCTTAATTTTTGATTTGTCTATATTAGGGACAATCTTATGTATTTAAGCTTATCATTAATTTATGATATTATATGTCATTTCCTATTTACTTTGTCACCACCTTATTGGAATTCCTCATTTTTTAATAACCAATGACAAGTTGCATACTCTCATGGTAGGCTTGGCTCATGGCTTGATCCATATTCTTCTCTAACTACCCCTATTTACACTAACTCCCATTTATTTATCATTATTACACCCTCATTTGTACTTAATTCTATATATTTGCTCCTACCTCAAAATGATCATTTTAGCCATAAGATTCATTTCCTAGTGGTTAAAGATTCATGTTGAGGCACACAAGAACAAGAATGAACCAAAAATTGAAAATTGAAAATATAACTTGTCTCCTACCCCTTTCTACTGGACATTATACAAACTGACTATGACATTTTTTATATGACATATGTTGCTATGTCGTAATTTTTAAAGACATTCAAAGTGCCCTTAATTTAATGAAAGTGAATGCAAAGATGTAATAATAATTAGATCACATGTTGATTTCTAAAGGGAAAAAGAATCACATGTATATATAGGTCATCTGAATATTGGTGAATGTTATCTTCGATATTTCTCATATCCATTAATCTAGCTCACTAAATAGATTTGAATAAGATAATTAATTCACCTAGTGAGTTGATAAACTCCTAAATAGTGTCCCAAGAAGGTTAACATATATATATTTTTTACTATGCACATTCTAATATACCATTCTTATGTAGTACAAATTAAATCTACACACAAATTCAATTCATGTTTGTTGGAATCGAACTCACAACACTTGGGGTTGAACTACAAGTATTTTTAAGTTGTTATGGATTATGATACAATCATTAAACTTAAGCCATTTATTTTCTAGAGGTGGCAACCTAGTTTAAAATATTATCAACATCATTCTTTTGTAATCAATTTTTAAGCTAGTATAAATATTTATACGTTAATTATAAGTATCTATCCTATCTCTAATTAATCTTTTAATCATGATTTATTTCATTAGCCTACATATTATTTATGTAAATCATTTTGATAGCTAGGGAGAGGGGCCAATAGTTAGGTGGGGTCCTATTGTTGGTATAGTACTTGTGGTTATGAGATTCTATCTTGCAACATAATCATACTATATATATTATTAATAATTATTCCACATGTAAATCAACAAATGACAAAATGTTGGTCAAGATGGATCCTTTCGTGAACACGAGAACTTATGAGTCACACATCAAAAAATCATAAATGCATTCACTATCAAGTGTAATATATATATATATTTGCTTTATATAAAATAGATCATAACTATCTCAGAAGGTGTTCACCTGAACAAATATGACTGTATGTGGACAAATAATGTTCTTATATGTACAAGTAGAGGAGTTGAATATAAGTTGTATTTTAAATAAGAATAAAGTGTTTTTATAACAATAAATAGTATCTTGTGTTCAACTATTGGGTTATTTATGTTGGATGTAAAAGTTAAAATAGCAAGATTTATGGTTACTACCTAAAATGTATTCAAATCATTTAGTTTATACAAAAATATGATATTGTATCAACGAAAGATATATTTTTGTTTAATTACTAAAAATCACATGATCAACTTTTCGTTAAATCTTTAAAAAATCATGTTAAACACTGTTCTCGCTAAACATGTTGATTCGACAAATTGTATGGTGAAACATACCTCAAACATTAAGTATAGATATAGTCCATAACACATTTCTTAGAAACAGAAATTATTGTGAAGTTACTTTATTCATGCTAAATATCAGAATTGACTGAGAATAGCCCAACTAAACTCATTAAAGATGGTTGTACAACTTGTGGTCATTTTGTATGGGCTTTGTATAGAACACATCCAGTAACTATGAGGACTTTTTACATGAGTTTAAGGGATATGCCGTCGTGGGTGCAAAAGCCCTCCTGTTTCATTATTCTTCATATTACTTATTTCATAGCGTTGGGATTTACGGGTGCTGTTGCTCGGTGGATGTGTCCTGAGAAAAATTCTGAGCATATGAGCTTCATAGATGCTCTGTATTGCTCTGTTTCTGCTGTGACTGTGACAGGTCTGCTTAGCATTAGAATACAGGGATGCATAAGTTCCAGCAGATTGTACTTTTGTTGCTGACAGTACTTGTTAGTCAGGTTGTTACTTCTCTGTTTCCTCTGTTTGCAAGAAGATTGGCTTACAGGAGGATTCTTACAAATCAGGCTACGGCCATTCTGTCCAAGGTGCAAGATAAATTAATTTCAGATGAATCAGAGGCTAAAGAGGATGCTGAGAATGAGAAATTAATTTCAAATGAATGTGGAGTGAGAGAGGCTAATGCCAATCACAGTAATGTTGAAGTTAAGGGGGTCATTGCTCGTGTTGGCAAGAACGAATTGGGCCAGCTGTTGAAGCATCCGCTAAGATATGCAGTGGGGAAATCTTCAGAAATGATGAAAATTGTTTGGAAGAGATGCGTCTGGCCTGTAGATTGCATGAGTGTTTTATCAAAGAGGATTTTGCGGTGCTGTAAGACTGAAGATTTATCTAACGAAACTAAGATTTCTATGTGGAAGTCTATGTATGTGGAGTACAAGGCCTTGACTTTTCTATACAGAATTGTGGTGGCATACTTCTTGCTGGTGCAGTTGGGTGCAATTGTGCATATTCAGATATATCTGCTTGCCTCTCCCACGGCTAGCAAAATATTAGAAAAAAATGGTGTGAAGAAAACATTGTTCTCTGTTTATAACGCTGTAACTTCGTTTGGAAACGCTGGATTCACTCTTCTAGACAGCAGCATGATTCCATTCAGGAACCAAGCTTCCATTCTGCTTGTGCTCAGCTTTATAATACTCCTTGGGAATACCATGTTTGGTCCATGTATATGGGTAATCATATCTTTGCTGCAAAGATTTGGTAAGGGAAGCAGGAAGAGGTCTATACATATCTTCTCACAAATCCTCGCAATTGCTATACCCATTTGTTTCCCAAGAACCAGACGCTGTGGCTCATTATCACTATCATGGCAATTAATACTGTTCAGACCTTGTGCTTCTGTGTTCTGGAGTGGAATTCAAGGTCTGTCAATGGTCTGAATTCTGCAGAGAAGCTTGTGGATGCGGTGTTCCAGTCTGCAGCCACACGCAATGCTGGATCCAATGTTGTCAATCTTGTAGACCTTTCTCCCCCTATGCTGGTGTTGATGGTGGGCATCATGTAAGTTGCATAACTTAGATTCTAATTCATGTGCTCTTTGATAATCAATAATTTTGACCATGTTTGATAACCAGGAAAATTCAGTATAATTTATATCTTCATGTGGATTACCAACTGAATTGACCAGATGCACTTTGAAAATCAGAAATATTAGAAAAAAGAAAATAGCTATAAATTATGTTATTGCAGGGGATGGTAAATTACAGAGATGAGAAAAAATTAAGCCTTTCAAGCGTGGCTGTGATTTAAGGGTTTTCAATGTAGATGGATTGTTGTATTGGGTGGCTATTAGAATTGTATGTGAGTTGGAGTGCGGGATTATAATTGATTTAAAGCTTTCAAACCAACTTTATATGAACGTGTCGGCCCTATAAAATGACAAGTATTCCTTGTTTTGATTAACTTCCACTTTTCAAGCCCTGGTTTTGATTGACTTCCACTTTTCAAGCCCTATCTAGAACAGTTTTATCTCACCAAGTTGGACATCTGGCTATTTAAGATTTACCAGTTCAACTTGTTCATAACAAAAAAATCAGATTGGGTGACGAACCAGATTGAAGGTATCAGACTTATTTGATGAATCGCTTCTATAACAGACAGGGTGAGGGCCGAACATTCCTTTTAATCTTATATACCATTAATCCACAATCATTTTCTATAATTACGCTGGCAGTTCTTTCAATATAGTTGATTTGAGTGGCAGACATTTGTCTTTCACATAAACTGCTAACCAGAAACAGGGTACACTAAACTACAGCACTCTCTCCAAAATTATTTTTCCAATTTCAGTAATTATGCAAATCTTTGTATGTTAGTTATCATGAGTCAGACCAAGAAATATGTGTAGTTGTTGGATTAATTCTTCTGTTTCTAAGAGTAGATCTTATGAATCAATCGTCACTTAAAAGTTCATTGACACCTACAAATTTTATTGTAATTACAGACACATCGTCTTTCAAATAAACTGTTAACCACGAACAGGGTACACTTAACTCCAGCATCATCTCCAAAACTATTTTCACAACTTCAACAAATTTTGCAAATCTTTGTATATTAGTGGTCATGAGTCAAGGTTTATGGACCCATATTTTATGGGCAATAAGAATAAAGATGACGTCACCTTTCTTGCTTATGCAATCTCTTTGAAATTAAGATTACTCAAATTTAGAGTAAAATTTTGACACCTGGTATGCCTGGCAGGTATATTTCAGGTTTACCCAGTCTATCTAACACGCCAGAAGACCCGGGCTCCTAAGAAGGTAGCAGGTGAAGCATCAGAAGAGACCTCTACTGAACATTATGACAGTCAAATTTCTGTTCAATCGCGGAAACTTCTGGCTCGAGATTCAGCCCACATCTTTATCATCATTTTCCTCACATGCATACTGGAGAACCAGAACATCGCCAGGACCCTCTCAATTATTCAGTATTTAACATCATCTTCGAGGTCATCAGGTTAGCTAATTTATCAAGTTTGGATTAAAAATCATAAAACTCCCCTTAATTTTTTTAACATGGCTAATAATATTATCAATAAAACATTTGCTGCTTCTTTTCAGTGGATTTGGTAATGTGGGGTTGTCAGTGGGCTACAGCCGCGCCTTAAAAACTGGGAATAATTCTTCTTCATGTGAAGACGTTCCATACAGTTTTTCTGGAAAATGGAACAGAGGAGGAAAAATCCTGCTTGTGCTGACCATGTTTCTGGGCAGACACAGAGGCCTTCCTGACAGTCTTGACTCTGCTTTGTTGCTTCCTCGTAGGGTAGCCCAAGAACAAGAGCTACATTCTATGCCCCAAGTAAAATTGAATTCATCTACTTCTTGGCCGAGGAGGTCTAGAGATCGATCTCGGCGCACTTCATTTACAGATGAGAACGCAGCTGATCAGGGGCTCCAAAGACCTGTACACCTATAGGTTGCAACTATTGTAAATTAGGGTAAATCCGGTCAAGTAATGGCAAATCTTATTTATTTATTTATTTTTACTCTCATAATTCAAAAGTATTGTAAAATTTTTATAAAAAAAAAAAAAAAGAATGTTGGTGTGTAGAAAAATAAGACAATTAGTAAAACATTTCATTTACAATTCATATATTTATATTCACTATTAAATATTATATTCAATATTAAATATTACTACTTTGTCATGTTCATTTTGGTTCTACTTTTGTAGAAGATATTCAAGAGCATCAACAACAAGAATATTGAGGAAATGTGACATAGGACAACCTCGCTTGATTGAACATTGTAAGGGAAATGTGTCTAACAACTCTTTGTTTATTACTAATCAAGCATTGACATCTTTGAATAACATTTAAACATGCTTACAAATCTTTGGACCAAAAATCGGCCACTGCAGCAATTTAAGAATTAAAACCCAATGAATTCTATCATAGCCTTTATCAAAATCCAACTTAACCAACATGACATTTTGCCTCAATTGTCAAGCCCATTCAGTAGTTACCCAATAAAGTATAAGTTTATCAAGGATAAATCTCCCACTAAGGAACCCAATTTGTTCTAGTTTAACTATCCCTTTTGCCACTAGTTTGATCCTTGCAACTATGGCTTATAGGAGTTGCAAGGTGATTGAACACCATTTATAGATAGTGTTATCATTTTTCCCCTTTAGAAGGAGTTTGACGAGACCTAATGAACCTTTCTCCAAAGCCTCTAAGTATAATAGATAAAAGCCATCTTTAATATATTGCCACATAGTTTGATCGAATTCTACTTAAATCCCATCAATTCTAGGACTTTTGTTAGGGGTCACTGAAAACATCACAATCTAAAGATTTACAATTAGTATTATAAAATTAAGATGGAGGTCCTTGATCTTTATGATTTTGTATCTAGTTCAATGTTAGCTCATCATAAAATTGAACTTCTCATGGTGAAAATAGATCCAGTTCCTCAATGGATTTGAAAATACTGGAAGAAAATTAAGCACATGGGCATATTTCTCACTACCTAGGCATCCCCTTTGAGCTAGGGTCTAGGTGTTCCCCGCTTCATTGTATCCATCTTAAAGCTAAAGGTGGATTAGGTCTATTGGAACCTAGAACTCAAGGAGTTTGTTTGTTAGTTAAATATATAATTAGAGTTGTTATTGGAGAAGAGCCATAGTAAAAAATGAATTATTATCGAACCATACAAGCTATTATCAAAGGGAAATGGGAATTTGTTTGATGATTAGAAAAAAATTGTTGGCCACTTACTTTTATTTAAAATCATAATTTTCTTGTCTTTCCATATGGAAGACATGGCAACAAGTTTGCAAATGTCTAAATTGGAAAATCTCTTTCTTGCAACATGGTTTCAATTTATGGTCTTCTTCTATTTGGTGGAATACAATGGTGCAATATCAGATCAACCTCTTGTTGTCTCCTTTCCAAGACATGCTTATTATTTATTCAATAAAGGGATTCAATAGTTTGGGGATTTTTGGGATTTTAATTCTCTAGATTGGGCTACTTGGAAAAACATTAAGAATGTTTTTGTCTAAACAACAAGTCTAAAGGGTTTGCCATTTTTGTTAAAGCACTTGTACCTATGGACCTTGTTATGAAACTTTGCACTTCCTTGCATTTTAATTTTCTCAAGGATTGGTGGTGGTTGTCTAAGTACATCAATTTTTTCTTCCCTTTATGAAGGTCTATTTGTGTCTCCTACCTTCTTTGGCCTTCAATCTAAGGTTGAACCAAAAATTTAAATATAGACTCCAAGAAAGGACATAAAGAAAATTGGGTGCTCAAGTTTGGAGATCTAATGTTGAGGCTAATGCACAAATTTTAGCTTGGAAACTCTTATGCTTCAAACTACCTATGGGGGACAGGTTGGGATGTATGATATTTTAGCTGATTAAATGTTCATTCTACTAGCATAATGAAAGTTAAAAAGTACATTTTTTTGGGATTTTTCATGGGCTAAAATAAAATGGAATGTTATTTTAAAATGTATTTCTATAATTTTTTACCATGTTTTATGTTGGAAAAAAGATATTTTGGGCTTTGGCCTTCAAAATTATGTTGTTATTGATTTTATGAGACATACTATTTTTCTTAATATATGGAAAAGTAGATGTTTGTCTTTTCAAAGAATAACGTTCATCAGGATGTTGAAATGTTAAAGTTTTACTTGATATCCTTTTCGAAAAAAATTCCATGTGTTCTTAGTTACACGGGGTTCTCTAAGAGAATGTGAAGATCAACAACCAAAGGAGAAGATGAATATTCAAATTTTAGAGCTCCTTGAAAAATATATTTTGAGTTCCAAAAATTACTAATGTATACTAAAGTTCAAAATTTAAGGATGAACTTTTGTAATGAGATTTCTATTTTTTTCGGTGGCTATGGAGTGTTATTCTTCTTTCCTTGGGCTTGTTATGAATTGTATTGGGCTTTTTGTAGTGCTATAACCTCTTTTATTTTCTCAATAGTATGTTGATTGTGTCATTCTATGTAATTTTTCTTACATTGTTTCAATATAAAAATGAAAAAATTATTCTATTATATTCAACCCTTACTACTATTATAAAAAGGATCTCAGACTAATTATTTAATATTTAGTATAATATTTTATGGTATAAATATTTTTAATGCTTCCCCTTTGCATCACCTACCTAAACCTTGTATTTTTTATTTTTTTTATGCAAATGCAATCACATTATGAATTATTATTATTTTAAAATCATGCTATGAATTACAATATTAGTTCAAAAGTTCCTCTAGTTAGTTAAAGAATGTACTTATTAGCAAGAGTGTAATAATTATCGTATGGGCTATAACAAAACCTTGATAATCCTCACATTACCCTCCTTTATTTGCTTTGTTGTAGGACCCATTCATTATCCTAGAACACCACTTGTACATAGTGTATAAGGGACTCTTTTAAAGGGTCCAATCCATCCAAAAATGAATTCAAATTGCCATTGCACAACATGAATATTAAGAGGAGTATCAACTGATCTCATCATATGAAAATATTATTAATTGCCAAAATCTTCCTACATTATTTTACAAATATTTAGTGATTAAAACTAGTCAATCTCACCTCAGTGTAAGATGTACGACCACTCTAGCTGACAAGTGTTGATGTTGAAGGCACAACATTGACCTATTCAATATCCAATGCGAGTTAATATTACCATTAATATAAGGTTAAACTATTCACATGTACTATAGTTATTATTTCTTTACTAGTTACATACATGTGGACTCGAGATCATCATGTAAGTAGGAGGTGGAGGGTTGCTAGATGCAGGTTGAACACTCTGGCCCTAAATTTTTATTACAATCAATCTAGTAATTACATTTCAAAATGAAATATAATAAATTCAATTTGACCAAGTGCTCAAATTTACATGTCTATCAATTCCAAATGTTTGATCCAATAGATTTTATGTTGAATTACAATCTAATCCAATATCAATGTGTCTTGCTACTAGCCATATGCATCCTAATCATCCTCGGACTTATACAAATAAAGAGACCTACAATTTTGACATAAGTGAGGTGAACATCAAGACCTAGAAGGCTCACCCACATCACTCTATTCTAGAGGCCTAGAGTGTTGTAAAAGGGTCTAAGTGAGTGAGCTAATAAATTGTAGGGTATCAACCTCAACACCCTCCTTCACAATAGAAGAGATTATGATATGCTTAATCTTTGGCCTAGTTAGGGGTATCAATACTCGGTTTTGGGCATGTTGTTCCCCCACTTTGTCTTGTACAAATGACCCACCTTTACCTTGGAACTCCCACATGTTAAATTAGTTTAGGTTCTCATTGAGGACAAACTCACAATAGAGTTTCCTCAAAAATTATTGTGGGACCTCATTGTTATTGCATGGAGGATTGTCAAATACCATCCACCACCTATTCCAAAAATTATTCTTTATCCCTTGGCCATGACACCAATGGATAGAGAACCTCAGGAACAAGTCTCGTGTAAGGGTGCATTGGTTCATGGGTTAGTGAACCATGCACCCAAGTCAGATTTTAATACATATTTTTGTTTTATTTACTCGTAGGATAATTTTTCAATATAAAGTTGTCTTTGTTGTACCCTCTTGTTTGAATAAGAGTTTATTTGGACACTCATGGATTCTATGTGAGAGATGATTGATTCTAGTGAAGTGCAATGGCAGACTTATGGGAGTTTGTTCTTGATGGATATCTCATCCTTTCAATTATTTCCTCAAGTTATCTCTTATTGTTTTCAATTTTCCCTAATATATCTTCTCGCGTCTTAGAAGGATGTTGAGGCATTTACAAAGGGGTTTGTTATGATTTTTCTTCACCAAGGTTTTCATCAACTAGTGGGGAATTTTCAATTCTTGAAAATTAGACAAAATCCACTAAAAACCATTTCTATTTATCATATAATCAATTTTTTACGGGTGATCCCACAATAGTGGTTTACAATTTTTGGCCAAACTAGACACTGAAATTATTATTTTTAACTAAATTATCTTCACATTTAGGCACCTACACCAACTAAATCGTGAGGAGTTTGAAGATAATGTAAACTAAAGTCTTGCCACATTTTGTCTATAGATTCTAATTTATTTATTTTTTAATTTTTTGGAATCAGATTGCACTTCGATTTCCATCTCCCATGAAAACTGGTTTTTTTTAGAAAACAACATTTTGAAAAAGTGACGCACACCCTATAACACATAATTTTTTTCCTTGAATGATAAAATTCTAATTCTTTCAAATTTAGATTTGTAACTTCGATATCTAGTGCTTGGTTAGATAGTTTTTTATTGAATATTTTCTCTTTAATCAAGTTTCAAAGTCAAACCAATTACAATTCAGACATAGCACGACCGTATAACACGTAACTTTTATTGTATGTATCGATTTTTTTTTATATTTTTTGTTGGATCAAAGACACCAATATCCGATGCACTCATATTTTTCAAATTTTTTTTTTGATAATCTTCTATTTTTCCACATGTGCAGAACATAAAGCTTCATTTTCGGTGAAAAACCTATATTTAATAAAACTTAAAATACAAATAGATAATAAAACCA
The DNA here is from genome assembly GCA_007115665.2 of Sequoiadendron giganteum. NCBI lineage: Eukaryota > Viridiplantae > Streptophyta > Pinopsida > Cupressales > Cupressaceae > Sequoiadendron > Sequoiadendron giganteum. The sequence continues at coordinate 467,926,678 of CM021100.1, forward strand.
AAACATATTAAATTTATATTCGTTGGATAGCTCGTTCTGAGGGTTACCTGATACCAATTGGGTTTTTGAAGTCTCCTCCATTTTCATTCTCAAATTGAGCTTCGAAGTGCAAAATTCTAGACAATTTTGGTGCCTCGGAGGGTGGAAGTGAAAAAAGGGTTGTTCAATCGAACCCAAAAAATATGTTATGTCGAACATGGGTTCGATCGAACTATGGTTTGACCGAACCACTTTCAAATATAATTTAAAAATGTATTTCGACCGAACCCCCTAACATGAATCTATTTTACCGTTTGTTTTTTTTTTTCTCCCGTTTTTTTATAGTTTTATTTTATAATATATAATATTAATATAAATATAAATTATATTCTTTTTATATTATAATATATAATATACTTATAATTAAAATATATTATAATAATAATATATAATTGTTATTATTATAATATTAAAGTATATAACATAAAAAGTATATAAATAAAAAGTATAATATAAAAAGTATATAATTAAAAAGTATATATATTAGAAATAGCTAAAAAGCATTTTGGGACGAGTTTTGGATTGGGTAGTTTACTTGAGGGTAGGAACGATTGAAACAAAAGTTTTTTCTCTGAGATCTCATCTAACAATATTGGAATGACACAACCTTGTCTTGTTGCCCCTCAACCAAGGTCTAATATGAACATGAACATTTATAGCTCTGCACCCAAGCTCTCCTTGACACTGGTAGGTGTTCTCTTCAATCGAAAATCATAAAAACATGGGTATTGATGTGGAAATGTGTATTAATTTGATTTTCTTAGGGGAATTTTCTTTGTTTATAAATATTTAAGTAAGTATATATTTATGACGGGCATTGTTAGACAAACAAGTAGCTTGGAAGGAAAAGGAGACATGTTTGGCAGTAGCGGTGGAGAGTCTCAGCTTGGGATATACAGAGAGATGAAGAACTGTATGAGAGCAGGTCTGGCAGTGACAACATGGAAGGGAATGGATTTGGTGATGAGTAGGAAGATAACCATCCCAAAAAGAAGCGATATCACATGCATACTCAGAAAAATTAGGATCTATGGAAATGTATGCCCTTTTTCACTAAACAATTCAATACTTGTCATTCATTGAGAATTGTTGTTTATGACTTTATTGCTAATTTGGGTTTGCTACAGGCTTTTCAAAGAGCTCCCTCACCTGGATGAGAAGCAAATGTATCTTCTGAGTAAGAAATTGGGGCTTGCACCATGCCAAATTAAGTTCTGGTTCCAAAATCAGTGAACCTAGATGAAAGTATGTGGGGATTAAGAAAATGACCAAAAATTTGTAGTAATGTTGCAAAATTGATGAGCTTTAGGGTTTCATTCTTTATTCCTTAAATTTTTGTAATCATGGATTTTTAGGCTCAACACAAGTGTCATGAAAACACTCTCCTCAAGTAGGATAATGAGAAGCTTCGCTTGGAGAACATGGAAATTAAAGAAGCCATGAGAAATCCCATATGCACCAACTGCGAAGGACCTATTGCTATTGCAGAAATGGGAGATGGTACAAGGGTTTAGGGTTTAAGGGTTAAGGGTAGAAGGGAGAGAGGGAGAGGGGGTAGGAAGGAGAGACTTGGGAGAGAGAGGGGGAGGAAGGTATGGGGTACAAGGGTCTAGGGTTTAAGGGTTAAGGGTAGACGGGAGAGAGGGAGAGACTTGAGAGAGAGAGGAGGCATTAGGAAAGAGATAAAGGGGGGTAGGGTTTAAGGGTTAAGGGTTAGGAGGAGAGAGAGAGAGGGGGAGGGAGAGAGAAAAGGTAGGGGGTTTAGGGAGGTTAAGGGGGAGAGAGGGAGAGGGGTAGGAGGAGAGACTTGAGAGAGAGAGGGAGTGGGAGAGAGATAAAGGGTAGGGGGTACAACGGTTTAGGCTTTAGGGTTTAAGGGTTAAGGGTGGAGGGGAGAGAGGGAGAGGGAGTAGGAGGGAGAGACTTGAGAGAGAGAGGGGGGAGTGGGAGAGAGGTAAAGGGTAGAAGGGTTTAGGTTTTAAGGGTTAAGGGTTAAGGGTAGAGGGGAGTTTGAGATAGAATTAGTGAGTGAGAGAGAGAGAGAGAGGCTTTAAGGCTTTAAGGCTTAAGGGTAGAGGGTAGATGGTTAAGGGTATATGGGAACTTTCTATTTCCATTTGTGGTATTTTATGTGAATTAAATTGATGGCAACTTTATTTTTTATTTGCATTGATTTATGTTATAAATATGTGTACAATAATTTTATAATTAGATAATACTTAATTTTAAAATTTACATAATTTCCCATGGAACAATTCAATGGAACAAATATAAGTTGTATATATATAGTTGTATATAAGATTCTTGAACTTAAGAATTTCATGAAACAAATATAAGTTTTATATAATTGTAATTCAGACAAAATGATTTTTAAAAACTTCACTAGGTTTCAAATAAGTATTGAAAGAATATATATGGGTTTACATGCAGGCAAAAAAAGTGAGAGATGATGCTATCAAAGATTCTTGAACTTAAGAATTTTCCATGGAACAAATATGTAGATATAATTGTAACTTACACAAAATGATTTACAACTATGTACAAATTACTATAAGTTCTCACTTTAACATGTATAGGGTTACAAGTGAACTTGAAAATCATGGATATAATCTAATTCAAAGATTCTAGTTCAGCTCGCTCTTCAATAACATGTGTAGAATTTTTTAATGATCATCGCTATCTAGACTCCATTTTCTTTAGCCACGTACATGTGGAACTGCATGAAGATGTAGAGTGGTAGCAATTATTAAGTGACTATATTGATATACCTTGTTATCAGGTTAATAGACAACAAAATGAATCCCATGTTGAACAACTTTGACTTGTTTTAGATATGTCCCTTGCACTACAATAGAACTTGCATGGTAAACATGAACCTAAGGTAAGACATATGAACGTGTAAAAAAATTTCGTGCTCAAGGTTTGTACAATATATATTTAAATGTTTATAATGTAATGTGCACATGTGAACACAATGTATATATAATTTTAAATTCAAACTCACCTATGAGAAATGATACTCCACTTGTTTCAGGTTGTGTTAGCTTATTCCTCTCTTCTGTGCAACACAATAAATAATAGCTAACACCTTTGATGTTTCCAGGCTTTGCTATGACTGCAAAAACATCTCCTGTACACTAAATTTACATTAAAAAAATCTTAAAAAATTAGAAATGTCTCTAAAGATCAATAACTAGATATATATATATATATATATATATATATAATATTTAAATTATTGAGAACTTACACATGTACCTTTTCTAACCAATCCTGAAATATGGTCATAATCAATTGAAATCAAAGGAATGTCTTCAAATATTTCTTCCTCATTTTCATCATATATTTCTAAAACAACTAGTGGCACTATATCCCATTTACCAACATATTCAAGTTCTTGGTTGTTGCATGCATGATCAAAGTTTCGTGCAATTCACTCAGTGCAAAAAAAAGAGTAATCCCTTGTGTGTAATGTCCATCCATGGTGACTATCTGAACTCCTAACATAATGCAAAGATCTTGTTTTTTCTACCCTCTTGCATCCATGCATCGATCTTTTGTCCACACCTAGATACATGTACAAAAACAAACTTATATGAACAAACATGTATATATATATAAATTTTAAATTTAAATAAATTTAATTTATACATACCCGATATCTCCCAAAACACTCTATGTGGAATGTGTCAGTTTGTTCTCAAAGATGTGTCGACCACATTTGATGCAAAGTGTTTCTTGCAGCATTCAACAACATCATCTGCATTGTCTATACGATCTTTTGGATAACTCATTTGATGCTTTCTTAAAGCTCATTTGATGCAAGCTCTTGCCCCATCATGTTCACCCTTTCCATGCCCACTCTAAAAAAAACTCCAAACATGTGGTATTTTATAGATTTTATGATATCTACAAAGTGCATAGAATGGTCATGAAGATTTGAATTGTGCAACACATCCATCTAACCATACAAAATTATTTTCAAATTTTACACCCCTGCTTCTCAAATTCTTAAAAAAAATTGTAAATCAAAGTTGGACAAAAAGTGTGTCATGCTCTTTATCATCACTAATATAAAAGTGATATTCTTTCTTAATGGCTCGTTCTTCACCTGTACTCTCAACACCATCTAGTTCAGATTGTGCATGTCGATAACACACATGAACCATAATAGTGATCTGCTTTGAAAAGTAATACTCTGATTGAATCTCCTTTTGATGTACAAAGGAGTAATATTTTGCAAAGTCGACTACTGATAGAACTGTTCCAAGTGGGAAAGTATCTCTCAATGTTTGGAATTTTTTTTCTTGCCGCTTAGCAAAAAAGGAATGTTGTATGTATGGTTGTATCAATTTTTGAAAATCTTCCATAAATTTTCCAATAGGAATCTCCTCTTCTAGATAGTTCAACCTTGTGGATTATTTCCCAACTTTTTTTTGCAACTTTACATACTTGTACCTGTGTGAATAAAATATGCGAATAAGCAATAAACCACATGTAATCAATGAAACATTACATTATAGAATTCAAATAACAATCTAATCAAATTGAAACAAATAAACTCTCTAAAAACAATACTTACCTCTTGAAATTTATTGTCTTTGTTAGGTCAGTATCCTCATTTCTTGAAGGAAATTTAGCCAAATTTCCACATGTCTTACAAATTCCTTTTATGCAGTTTATTTGAGGTCCGTTTTCATGATCACATAATATAACCTTTATGAAAAAAAGTTCCCGTTTAGGAGGTGCATTTTGTAAACCACAAATTTCTTCTCTCATCTTTCGAAACACCTAATAGTAGAAATCAAATTCAATATGATAACGACAACAACAAGTTTCAAAAAACTTGTTTATCTTCACATAATATGGCTTTAACCTTTCAAAAATTGTTTGCCCAATATTTATATGAGGATATGTATTATGAAAGTTCATATACATCTCAAATTATGTTATGTCTAGCCAATGTTTGATATGATTTTCATAAATACCAGGCCCAATCCTGTGTCTCATAACATCTCTAGTATTTGATGATGGACGAGTCTGATCATGCCAAAAACTTGAGATCAAGTTCCTAACAACATCTTCAATCCTGTCAGAATGGGGAGATCTACACATAATTGCCCGATTTCCTTTTGAACTCTCATCCAAAAAATTTCTCTTTTTCTCATATTTTATTAATGTGGTTCTACTATAACCAATTTCAGCCGAAAGTGCAGACATTTTTCATTTTCTTGCTATATCTTGATGTACAACAGATGCCAACATCACCCTTCTTGTAGTGGCCTTATCTACTAATCGAGATCCTTTTCCCAATGGAATCTAAACCCTTTTTAACATTTTGAGCAATATCCTTTTGCAATCCCATGTGTTTCTTCTTATTTGATGCCGAATGTACACCCAAAAATTATAATGACTCTTTCAACTCATTATGAAGAAGTAAATGTGATAACAATTAGGTTTTTTCAAGTGTATCAAGATGATTGAAATGATCATTGATTGTTTCATTTACAGATTTAGTCATTGACCTCTTTCTCTTATTATGAGGCTGGTTGGCATAACATTTCATTTTCTCCATATCCATTTCAAGTAAATGATCTAAATTTCTATAAGAAATTTGTTTCATCACCTTTTCAGCTAGTTTTATATGCTCATGCATACCAATAGAAGGAAGTGATCTTGACCCCTCTCCAACATGCATTGTGTGAACTTGGGCCTCCTCCCTATCTTCAAGGTCCATGTGTTCTTCAATGGATTCATTTGATCCAATATCTAGTATTAAAGTTTCCAAGTTAAATCTAACATGGTTTTCATAATTGGAAATATATTTATAAGAAAATAAAATTGAGATGTTAATAAAAGTCCTAAGCACACACTTAAGAGAGAGAGAGAGAGAGAGAGAGAGAGAGAGAGAGAGAGAGAGAGAGAGAGAGAGAGAGAGAGAGAGAGAGAGAAGAAACAAGCATGTACCTTGTTTCTTTCTATGATAATTTTCCAAGTTTTGTTCACGCCTCTTAAATTGTTCTTCTTCTTTTGACAATTTTCGTTGAGATGCATTTTTTCTTTTTCTTTGTTGTCCCATTTTCTTCTTCAAATTAAAGATGACTCAAAACAAATCCTCTGCCAACTTAGTTAAATTCTCCAATATTTGCCTCCTTGATAAATGTGCAAAAACCTTTCTGCAAAATCTGCACTCCAAGTGATATAAATGTGAATTAATCTTGCAATTTGATATGGAAATATGAAAAATAAGCTTGTATTTATATGCATATGGGAAAAAAATTATTCTAGTGTATGGAATAACTAGATCCTAGTTTAAATGAATAAAGTGATAATCAAACAAGTTATTTCATTGTGGAGCTTTTTGTTATTTAATGTATAGATATGCAACATATCTAGTAATTTTAGAATTTTTTTACTTGTCAAAAAGATAATAGAGGTATAATTTGAATTGAGTTTTCTTAATGTTTCAAAGAATAAAATTTTCCTATAATTTAATAATGGTGTAGATTAAGAGATTATTTATGAAATAATTTAACATAAAATTTTATAACTTAGAGGTAAAGTGTTTGAAGGATGGTACATATTTAATTATAAAAGGAATGTTCCTACCTAGATTCTTTATAATTATATTTTGTTCTCAATTCCTCAATGGTTCATGTTAAGTCATTTTTTAAAAATAGGAGTTTTGTGTAGCACAAAGTGATGCACTTTATTTGTTCTTACTTTCTATCAAGATTTTAATTTCATAATTTTTATCAAATTTTAAAACTAGAAGAACATGTCTAGATTAATAAATTATAGGCTTGTAAATACATGAGCATTTATAAAATATCATCAAATAAGAAAATGTATGTATATTGAATATAAGAAAATGTATACATATATCATATAAACATGTAAACATATCAATATTGATCAATGTATAAACATGTAACATGTTATAAGCAAAGTGCCAAATGTATATATATCATAAAAGAAAATGTAAGTTAGAGATCATCAAATGTGGAATACTAAAGATCATAATATAAGAAAATGTAAGTTAGAGATAATCAAATGTCAAATACTAGAAAGATCATCATATAAGCAAATACATATAGTAAAGATCATAAATCTAATGCAAGGCCTAATATGAATGTCGACTCCTAGTCGAACGATCATCTGAATGAGAACGATTCTACTCTGATGGATGTACTGAGCCCTACAAATAAAATGGTGTACAAAATGTGTTAAATACATATAATTTATATTAAATAAATTTTATGAAAGTTATTTTTAAGAATGTACTTGTATATTTTTAAATATGTATCTAGATCTATGCATACATATGCATGTACATATACACGTGTATATATGAAAATTTAAAACTCACATGTCCAAACAGATTCATCCACAGAGTTGCGTTGATGTACACGATCTGGAACAAGGCTAGGAGTGACATGAGGTATGTCCACCTACAATATATATTCATATATATCAGTACATGAATATCTAGTTAAAACTAAAATTTAAAAATAATAAAAAAGGAATTGAAACATGCACATGCACACATACATGCACATCATCTAATATCGGATGACCTGAGTCCTTTGAAATGACCGCCTCCACCATATCAACTATACGGTGAAGTGATGAACCAATATCTACATCCATCTGATCTATCCCATGTCGTGCCATAAATGATGAGTGAAGAGGACAATGTAGGTGAGATGGCATCAACGATAATGAACTGACACCAATCAACATCTCAATAAAACCCATAGTTTGTGCAGTTGCTGAATTATCAGATGGTGGATCCTAACGTGCACTAGTGTTGGGTTGAGAGTGATGGGATCCTGGAAGTGAACGAACTCTGCGTGCCAAATGATCTCTAACATGCTCTACATCGATCCCATAGTCTGATGCAATGAAGGCATATGCCTCCAAGAGATCCTCAGCCAAACAATGCAGAGCCCTACATGCCATATCTCCTATAAGTGCCTCAAGCTCTAGGGGAGTAGGGATGCTTGTTGTTGTGAAAGGATCCATGGTGGTCCACTGTGTTGAAAATGGCATGGATCGGTGACATCTAGACATCAAATAATAATCTACACTATTAGTAGATATCCTAGTGGTGGTAGTTGCAATGTCACCTATAGTGTCAATTGCTTCCTTTTGGGAAACAATGACAACCTTATCTACTATGGGGGATAGAGCTGGGGTGAGAGCAGGAGACCTCTCACCAAAACATACCCTAAACACTAGGGTTGGTCTATCTGCTCAACGATTAGTGGGCCTATCGGCAATCCTGCCATGCCCTTGACCAACATATGGTGGAATGTCTAGGTAGTTGACTTTGAGGCCCAAATGGACCTCAGCATACAATTGCTGAACAAAATATAATGGAATCTGGTCATTTTTTGGGTATTGACCATGTGTGTTGCAAGAAATTGTGGGTAGATCAATGAGGCCATAACACGATCGACACATCTAGTGACCTAGTATCCCCTAACCTTACGTGCATTCTGATAAAATGGAAAACAATTGGTTTTTATTATTTCTTTGGTCACACTATCCTGTATTTGTTTCAGGGGAACCTCACCATGTACTTCTTCTCACATGCAGGAAATAATAACAACTACTCTATCTGGAGAAAATGCACTAGACCTCTCAAGTTCATCTCTTAGTTTTTCTAGACTATGTAATATTGACATGCATGGTTCAGAATATATCCCTAGGTTTGCACCCTGCACTAATGAGTCTCTCAATTTCTTAATCTGGAGGTGGAACATCTGTATTTTCCATGTTATATATGTATGTACACCTAAACAAGCAATGAGACCTTGGTAAATAATATATCTAGATATAGGGAATTTAGAAATCTAAAATAGTTCTAATAACTCATCTACTCATCAATAATATAATTTCCATACCATTAACAAAAAAAATGTTCAACATCTATCATAGTTTTTAATAATCAAAACATTCAAATTACTAGATTGCACAAAAAACGTAATCTAAAACAATTCTAAAATTTAAATTTACAAGTGTGCACTCTAGTACAAAATGTGCCATTAAAGACTTAAAAAATATTGATAAAGGTTGCATCTAAGATTTATTTCCTACAACTAGTAATAAAGGGAAAGCATCATTACTTAACATTGGTGGTCATGTAAAATCAATTTAGTCATTATTGAAGGCACAGATAAGAGAAGAAAATGAGAGAAATGATAAGCTTGTAAATATGATTTCTAAATTTTTGAAGCAATATTTTGATAAGGAGGAAACCAAAAAATTAGAAATAAACTTCCTCATATCCATAAAGAAATTTTGATAGGAGGAAGGGACACATGCACATCATATTTATCATGAAAGTAACCATACAATGTACAAGAACATGATACTAAGGAACAAAGGTTTCTTATAAGTACACAACAAACCTAAATGAATATTTAACCCTAGTACAAAAAGATAGAAATAATGAAAGAATAGGAGAAAACGACTTGATTTAATCTTTGTACGTATTTTTTTAATTATCTCAAATCTTATAGATAATATAAAATCCACCATGTGAAAATATAGTTATATTTACTCATTTAAAGATAATATTTAATAATTATTTTATTACTCTTATTTTTATAAATTTCTTGGATATTATAGTAAAATAAATCAACTCTTACATTTTTTTAAATTTAAAAGTTGCCTATACAAATTCCACAATCTATATAATGGACTCTGCTTTGTATAATGATGCACAATGATCAACCCTTGATGTTCCAAATCATTGATGAAAGATGGAATGATGCACATAATTGGTTGTAGATCCACTTCTCTCGCAAAAGAGGAAGGAAATGAAGGCTTTATATTTTTATTAATAGATTATATTAAGTGTTACCATGGTTAATTATGAATTTTAATAGTTTAAATGTAAAATGTAAAGAATCTCAAGTAGCAAGATAGCTATTGATTGTATGTTTAGAAGATCTTATGAGTCTAAATTGATTATATTATTTTACAAGAAGTAAAATTGACCTAACATGTTTACCATAATTGAACACTTTAATTTATTTAGAAGGATGCATTTATTTGGAAGCTAGTCATTAGAATGATAGACATGACATGCAATTTGATTGATTTAAGTATATACGATAGATTATACGATTGACTTTAGTGTTTACCCATGTTATAAATTATTTTAAAATTTATTTATAAAATCAAGGGCTTTTAAGTTTGACATTATTTGTCTTTATGCATTAGATGATTTCAAAACACATTTTTTGTTTAAAATACCTTGGTCCCTATGAATGAAATTAAAAATTTCCTGGTAAAGACCATCAAGGAAGGTCTTAATGCCATATGTGGCTTCCTTTTCCTATTATATATAAAATTCAACTATTTAAATAGCTTTTAAGAAATAGTTCCACAAAATTAGAGGGGTCCAACCATGAACATTTTCAATTAATTTAAAACTATTATTTTAGGATTTTTTTATTTTTAAATTTATATAAATTTCTTACATTATTTTATTTTGAATTAAAATGATAATAGTTCTCCATAAATTACACAAAATTGAATGTTATTAAAATTTTGGTTAAAAAGTAAGAAGATTTTAACCTTTAAAGCCATTGAGGAAGGTATTGGTACTACTAGAGTTTATCGATGAAGGGCTTGAAGTCTCATAAAGAAAGTAAATACAAGAGGTTCAAGGAACATATAGATGATTTCCTCACAAGTATATATAAATGTTTATACTTGATTATTTATTTCATCCTAGAAGGAAACTATAAATATTCTTTATGATTAACATAGATTTATCCTAGATGTTGTTTCAACACTTTTATCCTATCATTTGCTTATATATTTTCATAGATTTAGAATTTGAATATTTATTACCACTTTTTAAATTAAATTTAGTTATGAATTTATAATTTTTTGGATGCCCATAAATATTAAATATTGATATTTAAATAATTAAATAATTTTTTCTATGAATATGTTTCTCAATGATTTATGTAAACACACATTATTACAAAGCCTCTACCATTGTATGATAGGATTAGTAAAATTTATGGGTAAGAAAGTGGAATATTTTCATTTTTCCCTCTTTCATTTTTAGAGCCTCGTAGAAACCTTGTTAACAAATATTTATATAAGTGTACATGAGATGTTCAAGGAAGATGCAGGTAGCTCCAACTATTTCGAAAGGTTGAAACCTATTAAATTCCCAAGTAATCCTTGAGAGTAAGGACATCTTTTTTATGTGGTCATGTTATCATATTATTTAATCTAATACCATTAGTGATATGAGACTCCTCATTCTTAGAATATATTTCTATAAATTTTGGATATGATTTGAGTGTTATATAATTCACAAGTTTTTATCAAAGAAATAAATTACAATTATATTCTTAATTGACATTCAAATAGGGAGGCATTAAGTTACAACTATTATTTCAATTCAAGATTTGAATTCAACCTAGAGAAACACATATCAATCTACAAAATCCACTTAGAATCTCTATTTTTGGTGTTAAATCTCACACTACTATAGTAGGTGGATATAGTAAGTGGATATGTTCATGGAGATCATATATTATATGTATGTACACTATTTGATAAAATCCCATAATAAAATGTTAGCCTACATACTTCAAGCATTTTTTAAAGTCAACTTGATTGAAATTTTAAACATGCAATAAGATTTGGCTTATCTTATTCCAAGTTCTAGCATTATTTCTTATCATATTCTGAACATATAAAAACTAGGTGTTCTAAAATATGTACATGCAGATGGACATCAAAATCAATGAAATATCAATTTGGTAGAATTTTTTACTATGCCTAGTCTTACTTAAATGTATGTAAAATAGGCATGCATATAAACACCACACAAATTATTTGGAAAAATGCCACAAAAATTTGATATCACTTATATAAAACTATGGTTTGTTGCACTCCATTACAACAACTCATCCAATTAAGAGGTGATTTAATTTATTGATTCACTAAACAAAAATATAATTTTATTATTAAAATTATTCTCTAGTTAGACTCGTGGAGTGACCAATTTGAAAATCAACTTGAACATTTCAATCACTTAGATAAAAAATTATCCTTGAAGAATAATTAAAATAGTGTTATGCAACCAATAATATAGAAGCAATAAATCTAGCCTATTAATTTTTCTAAGGTTCCATTCATGTATAATTTTGAATTCAATTTTACAAGAAAAATAAGTCTATAATAATATTCACAAATAATATCTCCATGTTGATAATTTAAGCAATGCCTTCAATACAATCTATTAATGGTTATAGAGAGAAATAAAAAATAGATATATACTTGTAGGTTGGAAATATCCTCAAGATGGAACAAAATTAAATTTTGATTATACATTTTGGGGGAATTTTCGGGCTATAGATGTTGACTATTTTCTTCATAATTCAAATAGTTTTAAATTCTAATTAGAGGTTTGAGTAAACTTGGTTTAAAGATGAACAAAAATAATAGTAGGAAGATCTCATTGTTGGGTTAATGCTAGTATATAAGAAAGGACATAATGAATTATTAATAGAAGGCAATGTTTTTACAAAGGTTGATGCCCCAATTGGGGTATGTGTTCTTATGAAAAAGAAGCATTGAAGTGGTCACAATTTTTTTATAAGATCATGCATATATGTATTGCTATTGGGGAAAAATATTAGACAATTTCAAGCAAATGCAATTGGAAACTATAAAGCCAAATGAATATTAAAAACTTTTAAGCAAATGCAATTGGCAGCTGTAAAGCCAAATTTTACAAAATGGGTTTGTTTAAAAGGCTATAGAAACTTTTAAGGAAATGCAATTGGTAGCTGTAAATCCAAATTTGGTTGAAAACTAGGTTTGTTTAAAAGGCTTTAGAAAATTTCAAGGAAATGCAATTGGTAGCTGTAAATCCAAATTTTAAATAATGGGTATTATTTTTAAAAGGTTTTAGAAACTTTCAAGCAAATGCAATTGGTAGCTGTAAATCCAAATTTTAAATAATGGGTATTGTTTTAAAGGGTTTTAGAAACTTTAAAGAAAACGCAATTCAAAATTGTGAGTCAAAATGAGAGTTTGAAACAGGGTAATATATATTCATTATAAACAATACATTTTGTTCTCATAATGTGCCTTCAAGTTTTAAATGAAAATTTTGTTTGGAATTTTCGTTTCATTCAATTTGTCTTCATTTTACATAGGAAAAATTTGGTCTCATGGAATCCATTGGGGTTTACAAACTTGCATTTACAAATGTAATTTTAAATCACTATGATTCAAGAGAAAGAATGCCAACCTGATAATGGACGTCCAAGTCGATGATATTTGAAGTTGAGATGGTGGTCTCGTTGGAAGCTTTTGTTGTTCCAGTCATTCATGTTCACCATTGTTCACATTCACCGCGTACGAGCTCAGATTGTTCGTCATTCACTTGATAGTGATAGCCTTTTAAAATTCCCTAATTCAAAGGGGTTCGACTGAACCCATTAAAATATGAATTTTTGTTGACATTTTATTGTGGTTCAGCTGAACCATATGGTTTGATCGAACTGTTTGATGGGTTCAACTGAACATACAAGTTCGATCGAACCCCCTTTCCTATTGAAATTTTAAAAAAACTCATTATCCTTCCTGTTCTCAATTGTAAACTACTATTGTGGTTCCACCCTTACACTAAAAATCTAAAAATGCTAACCTCCTCAACCTCGAGGGCATCATGTGATATTTTAGTAGTGATTTGGCAAAGAAACAATGGTGATATGATTACTACATAATGCAAGCATACTCCAAAAGGGTTTCAATATGTTTTTTTTACTCTTGAGAGGTCGAGTTGAAATGAGATTGGCCTCTTTCTTTTTTCTTTTATACTTAGCATCATGCAAGCATGTTATAATGCACTTGCGTTATGTCTATTAAGGGACCAAAAAGTGGCAGTCCCCCAACCTTTTGCACTTAACCTCTCATCTTACAATGGTATATGATGCTCATGCACATCATAATTACATTCAATTATCTTGCAACCACTTACACACATAAAAAAATATTGACATATGATTAAGAATGCCACCTCAAAGTGGGATGCAAACTTTCCCATGTGAGAAAAATAAAAAATGAATTGAAATAATTAATAAATATGGAAGATTGAGATACATGACTAAGACACATATCCCTTGACAATATTTTGATTCAATTATATACTTAATATGTGTATATATCATCATCATCTTTCCTTAGAGTCATCCTTAATTCTTGATTTTCCTATATTAGTGACAATCTTATGCATTTATGCCATCATTAATTTATGATATTACATGTTATTTCCTATTTATTTTGTTCCCACCTTAGTGGAATGCCTTAATTTGTAATATCCATTGACAAGTTGCACAATCTCATGATAGGCTTGGTTCATGGATTGATTTGTATTCATCTCTAATTACCCCTAAAACATAGAAAATGGTAAGCGTGTGTTGTTTGCCAATATGAAATGATTAAAATTTGTGTGATATAAGGGTTTAAACACACTTACTATTCCCTAATTTTATTAGAAAAAAGAGATCTCAAAAGGATAGAGTTGAATTTCAACCCTAAGGCGAGTCAACCCTATTGGAAGATCTATTGTTTTCCTTTGACATAAAATGGTATTAAAATATGACTAAAATACACTTTTGGGAGATAAACTAAAAATGCTTAATGAACTCAATTATGCAATTTAAAACTTGAAATGTAGATTTAAAGCATAATACAAACAAAAATCACAATCTTTCGATAGATTTGAGAAGGGTAAAATGATGTGTACCAGTCACCAAAAATGTTGCAAAGTGTCAGGTACTACTAGAACTCATTCACCCAGAAGAATGGGTCTCTGTACAGGGTTTTGAAAATTCTTTTTGCAGTCCTTTGATGTTAGATCTAAGGCTTTCATTTCTCCAAGTTTGACTATTGAAAGGAAAAAAATAATACTTGTAGGTGAGTTTCCATGGCTTGATGACAATGTTGACAACTTTGTAAAATTGCACTTTTGATCAACTTTAAATCCTTCTTCACTTGCAAATCTGTAAACACAAAGAGATGGGAAAAATGTTTATTTTTGGTGGATAAGGGTTTGCCTTGGTCAAACCCTAGTTTGATAATTGAACCTTGATAAAGAAATAATGATAAAAATGAAGGAATTGATGAATGAACAAAGCTTGTTACACCTCACCAAATCCTTTAGTGGCTGCCCTTAGAGGACTTCAAAGTCTAACACAACACTCCAAGGATTGGATCTTGCATGAAATGGCTTGATTGCTTGATAGATCTTGATGCTTGAATACTTGCTTGAAACTTGAAACCTACATCACAATGTTAGCTCCAAAACATGCATGAACACACATAAATCTTGACATCATGATAGGATCTTGAATTTTGATATAAATAACTAATAAATCTTCTCTCCAATGCTCTTGACAATAATATTTTATCTTGTGAAATTTGCTTTAATGCTAGATAATGTTGCTTAATTGGAATTGATAAAATAACCTTGTATTTATTAGTGTTTCCTTAATTACTTGACAATTAAACATTACAAGCTGAACTTTGCAATTTGAATTTAGATCATTAAAATTCCACCAAAAACATATTAAAAAATGGGATCTGAGGCTTAAGGAGGACCTAGTCACCCTTGGGTGAATTTGGGTCCTAGGCCTTCAACGTAGGACACACATTTTCCAAGATGTGTAATTAAGTGTAGGCGGGCGATCCCACAATAATGAGTTACACTTTTTGGCCAAACTTGACATTAGAATCAGTATTTTTCACCAGATCTTCACTTTCTTATACCTATAGAAGCTAGACCATTAAGAATTTGCAGATGAAGTAAACTAGTGATTTGTGAGATTTTGTGTGTAGATTCTAATTATTTTATTTTATTTTAAATTAAAAAGTTAATTATGAATCCTTTTATGTAATTTTTATTAACTTTTTTTTTACTAAACAACATTTTCAAAAAGTGATGTTTACTTTCAGTTGCATAACTTTTTTTCTAGAAAGGATACAATTCTAGTTGTTTAAATACATATTTTTCACACCAGTATCTAAGGCATGGATATTGTTTCATAGTTTTTTGTTGCATAAATATTTTTTAATTAATTTTCTAAGTCAAAGTAATTATAATTTCAGTTGCATAACTTTTTTTGTATGCATTTGAATTAACTCATTTTTCTTTTGTTGGAATAAGGACATCAATAGCTAGTGGACATGTATTTTTTAGAATTTGTTTTCTCTCTTTTCCTATTTTTTCATATGTGTGAAACAAAATCCTCGATGTTCATTGAAAAACCTACATTCACAAGAAATAAAAAATAAATACAATAATAAAATTAAATATATTTAAAATTATACTTTTTTGCGAAGCTTATAATAAGGAATGCATGTTTACAAAAGATAAATTTTAAATGAATTCATTTGATCCCCCAAAAGGTAAATCAAAAGTGGGATTTTTTAGCATTTTGATAAGTGTAGAGGAGACTCCATTATAGGTATGTTTTAAAACTAGTGGGTTTCTATCCAAGGGGGTTTGATTTAAGTGGGTTTGATCAAACCTTCTTCAATTAAAATCTTCCAATGGAACATTTTTAAGGCTTAAATCATTATATTTTCTAAAAATATATGATTTCAACAAAAATCAGGATGTCCTAAAAAGTGTAACCCATTATTGTGGCAGCACCCAAGCATTGATTAAATGTGCTATCCCTTTTGGAAAATGAAATTAATTAGGCTTGTGAATGCATAATTGGGCCAATTAAAGACTTAATTAAGTCCAATTAATTAAGGGGATGCAAACATAGTGTGAAAATGTAAAGGTGTACATTTTTCTACACTACAACCCCTATTTACATTAACTCCCATTTATTTATCATTATTACACTCTCATTTGTACTTAATTCTATATATTTGTTCCTACCTCAAAATGATCATTTTAGCCATAAGATTCATTTACCAGTGGTTCAAGATTCATGTAGAGGCACACAAGAACAAGAATGAACCAAAAATTCAAAATATTAAATATAACTTATGTCTCCTAACTCTTTCTACTAGACATTATACAAATTGATTGTGACAATTTTTATATGACATGTTGCTATGTCATATTTTTTAAAGACATTCAAAGTGCCCTTAATTTCATGAAGGCGAATGCAACGATGTAATAATAATTAGATCACATATTGATTTTGAAAGGGAAAAAGAATCACATGTATATAGGTCATTTGAATATTGGTGAATGTTGTCTTTGATATTTCTCATCACCATTAATCTAACCCACTAAAGAGATTTGAATAGGATAATTCATTCACCTAGTGATTTGATAAACTCCTAAATAGTGTCCCAAGAAGGTGAATATAGATTCTTTTTTACTATGCACATTCTAATATATCATTCTTATGCAATACAAATTAAATCTACACAAAAAATTTGGTTCATTTTTGTTGGAATCAAACTCACAACACTTAAAGGGTTGAACTACAAAGATTTCTAAGCTGTTCTAGATTATTATACAATCATTAAAATTAAGTCATTTATTTTCTAGAGATTAGCAACCTAATTTTAAATATTATCACCACCGTTCTTTCATAATCAATTTTTAAGCTTGCATAAACATTTATCCCTCTTATTTAATTTTCATACATTAATTATAAGTATCTATCCTATCTCTAATTAATTTGTTAATCACAATTTATTTGATTATCCTATGGATTATTTATGTAAAGAATTTTGATAGCTAGGGAGAGGGGCCACGAGTTAGGCGGGGTCCTATTGTTGGTATAGTACTTGTGGTTATGGGATTCAATCTTGCAACATATTTATTCTATATATTATTATTAATTATTTCACATATAAATCAACAAATGACAAAATGTTAGTCAAGATGGATCCTTTCATAAACACGAGAACTTGTGAGTGACACATCAAAAAATCATAAATGCATTCACTATCAAGTGTAATATATTTTTAAATTTTTTTTTGCTTTATATAAAATAGATCATAACTATCGCATAAGGTGTTAACGTGAACAAATATTGCTTGTATGTGGACAAATAATGTCCTTATGCATACAAGTAGGGGAGTTGAATATAAGTTGTATTTTAAATAAGAATAAAGTGTTTTTATAGCAATAAATAGTATTTTGTGTTCGCTATTGAGTTATTTATGTTGGATGTAAAAGTTAAAATAACAAGATTTATGGTTACTATCTAAAAGGTATTCAAATTATTTATTTTTTATAAAAATATGATGTTATTGTATTTAGAAATCACATTCTCAAATTTTAGTTAAATCTTTAAAAATTCATGTTAAAGACTGTTCTCACTAAACATGTTGATGTGACAAATTGTATGATGAAACATACTTCAAGCGTTAATTATAGATAGAATCCATAACACATTTCTTAAAACAGAAATTATTGTGAATTACTTTATTTCTTGCTAAATATCAGAATTGACTGAGAATAACCCAACGAAACTCATTAAAGATGGCTGTACAACTTGTGGTCATTTTGTATCAGAGTCCACCTGTGTGCTCTCAAATACGTCCTCTCCACATGAATAATGGAGACAAAATATAACTTTCTAAGATTGCCGTCTTGCCTGGTTTTTTGGCGAGCGCGTCGATAAAAACTGGATTGTTCTTCATTGCCTTTTAATTTAGGGAGTTTGTGCGAGAGCAAGTAGCACAATTGGCTGCTTGGAAGTGAGCTTTCAGGTTCGTAACAGAGGAGTGAAAAATATTCATGTGAGAAGCTTGGATTTTATGAATGAGGTATCTGCCAGCGAAGAGGCTTCCCACAGCAAAATCTTTAGAAATAACCGGGCTTTGTATAGAACACATCCAGTGACTATGAGGAGTTTTTCCATGAGCTTAGGGGATATGCCGTCGTGGGTGCAAAAGCCCTCCTGTTTCATTATTCTTCATATTACTTATTTCATAGTGTTGGGATTTACGGGTGCTTTTGCTCTGTGGGTGTGTCCTGAGAAAAATTCTGAGCATATGAGCTTCATAGATGCTCTGTATTGCTCTGTCTCCGCTGTGACTGTGACAGGTCTGCTTAGCATAAGAATACAAGGGATGCAAGAGTTTCAGCAGATTATACTTATGTTGCTGACAGTACTTGGTAGTCAGGTTGTTAGTTCTCTGTTTCCTCTGTATGCAAGAAGATTTGCTTACAGGAGGATACTTACAAATCAGGCTATGGCCATTCTGTCCAAGGTGCAAGATAAATTAGTTTCAGATGAATCAGAGGCTAAAGAAGATGCTGAGGATGAGAAATTAATTTCAAATGAATCAGGAGCGAGAGAGGCTGATGCTAATAATCACAGTAATATTGAAGTTAAAGTAGAAGTTAAGGGGGTCAGTGGTCGTGTTGGCGAGAATGAATTGGGTCAACTATTGAAGCATCGGCTAAGATATGTAATGGGGAAATCTTCAGAAATAATGAAAATTGTTTGGAAGAGATGCATCTGGCGTGTAGATTTCATGAGTCTTTTATCAAAGAGGATTTTGCAGTGCTGTAAGACTAAAGATCTATCTAACGAAATTGAGATTTCTATGTGGAAGTCTACGTATGTGGAGTACAAGGCCTTGACTTTTCTATACAGAATTGTGGTGGCATACTTCTTGCTGGTGCAGTTGGGTGCAATTGCGCTTATTCAGATATATTTGTTTGCCTCTCCCACGGCTGGCAAAATATTAGAAAAAAATGGTGTGAACAAAACATTATTCTGTGTTTATAACGCTGTAACTTCGTTTGGGAACGGTGGATTCACTCTCCTAGACAGCAGCATGATTCCCTTCAGGAACCATGCTTTCATTCTGCTTGTCCTGAGCTTTATAATACTTCTTGGGAATACCATGTTCGGTCCATGTATATGGGTAATCATATCTGTGCTTCAGAGATTTGGTAAGGGAAGCAGGAAGGAGGTCTATGCATATCTTCTCACAAACCCTCGCAATTGCTATACCCATTTGTTTCCCAAGAACCAGACGCTGTGGCTCATTATCACTGTCATGGCAATTAATACTGTTCAGACCTTTCTCTTCTGTTTTCTGGAGTGGAATTCAAGATCTGTCAATGGTCTGAATTCTGCAGAGAAGATTGTGGACGCGGTGTTCCAGTCTACAGCCACACGCAACGCTGGATCCAATGTTGTCAATCTTGTAGACCTTTCTCCCCCTATGCTGGTGTTGATGGTGGGCATGATGTAAGTTACATAACTTAAATTCTCATCCATGTGATCTTTCATAATCAATAATTTTAACCATGTTTGATAACCGGGAAAATGAGTCTAATTTATATGTTCATATAGATTACCAAATGAACTGACGGGATACTCTTTGAAAATCAGAAATGTTGAAAAAATCAGGTAGATATAAATTATGTTATTGCAGGGGATGGTAAATGACAGAGCCTGGCTGTCATATACGGGTTTGGAATATAGATGGGTTGTTAAAGTAGGTAGCTATTAAAATTGGATGTGAATTGAAGTGTGGCTTGGAGTGTGGGACTGGATTTGATTTAAAGCTTCCAAACTAACTTTATATGAACCTGCTGGCCCTACAAAATGACAAGTACTCCTTGTTTTGATTGACTTCCAGTTTTCAAGCCCTGTCCATTACAGTTTTCTCTTACCAAGGTGGAAATCTGGCTATTTAAGATTTACCAGTTCAACTTGTTCACAACAGAAAAAAATTAAATTAGGTAATGAACCTCATTAAAGGTA
Organism: Sequoiadendron giganteum; assembly: GCA_007115665.2. NCBI lineage: Eukaryota > Viridiplantae > Streptophyta > Pinopsida > Cupressales > Cupressaceae > Sequoiadendron > Sequoiadendron giganteum. The sequence continues at coordinate 467,947,470 of CM021100.1, forward strand.
TCCCTTATTTGATGAATCGTTTGTATGACAGACAGAGCCCAACATTTCTTTTAATCTTATACCATAAATTCACTCACTTTCTATAATTACCCTGGTAGTCCTTTCAATATAGTTGATTTGAGTGGCAGGCATTTGTCTTTCACATAACCTGATAACCAGACACAGGGTACACTGAACTAGAGCACTCTCTTGAAAACTTATATTTTCACAATTTAAGTAATTATGCGAATCTTTGTATATTAGTGATCATGAGTCAACCTTTCTGGACCCATAAATGAGAATAAAGAGGTCACCTATTTCGTGCTTATACAATCTCTTTGAAATTAGCATTACTCAAGTTTCGAGTAAAATTTTGACACCTGGTATGCCTGGCAGGTATATTTCCGTATACCCAGTCTATCTAACACGCCAGAAGACGCGGGCTCCTAAGAAGGTAGCAGGCGAAGCATCAGAAGAGACCTCTACTGAACATTATGACAGTCTAATTTCTGTTCAGGCGCGGAAACTTCTGGCTCGAGATTCTGTCGTTATCTTTATCATCGTGTTCCTCACATGCATACTGGAGAGCCAAAACATCAACCAGGATCCTCTCAATTATTCATTATTCAACATCATCTTCGAGATCATCAGGTAAGCTAATTTATCCTGTTGGATTAAAAATTCATAAAGCTCCCCTGAATTTTTTAAACATGGCTAATAATATTATCAATACAACATTTGTTGCTTCTTCTTTTCAGTGGATTTTGTAATGTGGGATTGTCAGTGGGCTACAGCTGCGCCTTAAAAAATGGGAACAATTCTTCTTCATGTCAAGACGTTCCATACAGTTTTTCTGGAAAATGGAACAGAGGAGGAAAAATCCTGTTTGTATTGACCATGTTTCTGGGCAGACACAGAGGCCTTCCTGACAGCCTTGACTCTGCACTGTTGCTTCCTCGTAGAGTAGATCACGAACAAGAGCTCGCAACCATACATTCTATGCCCCAAGTGAATTCAAATTCATTTACTTCGTGGCCGAGGAGGTCTAAAGATCGATCTCGGTGCACTTCAATTACAGATGAGAAGGCAGCTGATCAGGGACTCCAGCCACCTGCACACCCCCCACCTGATAAAGACCAATGTTCTGGATAACTATTTAAAGCTCCACTAAAATCACCTCAAATTGGTATGTACTGTGAAGTTTCAAATTGAGGCAATAATTGTTCGTAAGTCTTGAAGGCACATAAATTGTACGTGACCAGTCTGGTGTGACCAGGTGGGAATTTATTTGTTTATAGATAGTTATCATTTTATTAATAATGAAGGTATAAAATTATTATTATTACAAATGTTTTTAAGTACAATTATTATTATTAAAGAGATTTTTTTGGGTATTTGATAATTTTTAATAGATATATTAAATATATTTTTACTTATAATCTTAATAAATAATTTATTGTTTTATATTTTAAGATATCTAATTTTAAATTACTCTAATTTAAGAGTTATTTAAAAAAATGTCACATTTCTGTGTGTCAAGGTTATAAGAAGAATAAAATAAATAATATTAAACCTATTCATGAAGGGCGAGGGATGCCACACATTTAGTGAGGAATGGTGCTTAGGGATGGAGGTTGTGCCTGTTATTAATGAGGCAAGACATCCTCACCAGTTTCACATGAAAAGAACCTAAAAGGACATGGCTTGTGGGAAGAAGAGATTGTGACGACTTGCAATAGCATTAAAGAGGAGAGGGCATGAGGAGAAAACGATGCCTTGCTATTAATAAAGCATGGCAACCCTATCCTCCCACATTTTCTTGTCTAATTTTTCATGTGAAAGGGGAAGAGTGGGCAGGTGTGTGGAAAACAAGAGGCATTTACACGATTTAAACCCTCACAACCCTCATAATTTCACATTCAAGTCTGGTGGGAGATTAAAGAGAGTGGGCAAGAGAAGAAGAGTATAGGAGAGACTAATGGGACAAGAAATAGGAGGAAGAAAAATGCAGAGGAAGGTAGGGAATAGACGAAGATGGAGGCAAGGAGTTGTAGGAAAGGAAGGCAAAAAATAGTATGGGAAAAGGAGTTGCATAGGACTAGAAAAGAAATATGGTCTCATGGAATGCAAAGTTTGTAGGATATGCACAAAATGGATTCGTTGAAAAGGATTTAGAAATTCTTAGGCAAATTGGAATGTGCCAACCAATTTTTCCTTCTAATTCTCACAACACATATGAGCACTATGCCAATTGATTAGCGTTAGCTTCCAAAGAATAATAAAATGAAATGCACTTTATGCCAAGAATGTGCACACAAGACCCGATGTGGGTGAGGTGCTAACATATGGCAGAGGAAACTGAATTATAACTGAAAGTAAAATACAACTGAATGCAAAGAGGCGGTGAACTAGCCATGAGATATTTCCACACTACCACTTAATTAGTGGGGGGAAAAACATTACAATTCAAAATTGATTCATCCGCTGCAGCACCTACATCCACTCAATAGTGGGAATTCGCCACTTTTCAGTGGGTGATAAATGATGTTACAATAGTTTATTTCTCCACACTAGCGGTAAACCATCTAGGGGTTACAATGTGTGCATTAAAATCACAAAGTAAATGTAGAACATGAATGGATAGAATAGTACTATAGTTAATTCTCAGCCTTACAATACATATTGTCTACAAATTACAAGTGTTTATTACAATGATTTCTCAAGGGAATATGTTCCAAACTTATTGCAAAGCTCACACTACATCTCCAATTACAAGCATGGATGGAATTGCTAAAGAAACGTAGCATGAAAGGGAATAACTAGACCTGATTAGCTGAACCAACAATTTGAATGTTCATACCAGCAATAATACTTTCACCAATTTTCTCCTATCTTCATTCAAAATGCTCCAACCACCTCCAAATTGAGTGCACATGAAACTAGAAGCATAAACACCCATGAAATATAACATAACTTGGAAAGTACTAAGTCTGATATAAATTTCTAGTGAACCAAAGTACAAACCAACAAGCATTACAACCGTCAATATGATTAATTCCCTCACAAACTCCCACAATACTCTCCAAAATTGAAACACAATGCCTCCTAAAGGAAAAGCAACCCAATAACATGAATTAAGCAATACAGAACAACCACGAATGAAAGAGCTTGAAACCCAATGCAGCTATGGAGATGGTATGGCCCTAGGAAGAGGGTGACCTCTCTTAAAAATTGGAGACTTAAGTATAATATCAAAATCTTCAACGTTGATGCACAACATGCACTTCTGAAGGAAGCACACTCACAACTAACCATCTAGGGAACCATAGTTTTAGGCCCAAAGAATGGTGTAGAAAAATGAAGCTCCCCCTTAGCTCGGTTTTGAAATCAAATCAACAACATTTCGATATATTTTTTCAAAGATACCAAATGAATGAGCAATGGCCTACTTTTATAGAATTGCAGGAGACTATTGGCTTTCCATCTACCTCCAATTAGGATGCCCAATTCCTTTTTGCAATTAATTAATTTTTAAATCACCTTTATTCCTCCATCCAAGGATCCAAGACATGAGGAAATAATCAATAAAGTATTTAATCTTTCCTTAATGTGGCGTCCAAGGCTCAAAGAGAGATATTTATTTTAGAAATGTTTAATTTATCTCTTGATGAGGCGTCCACCCTCCAAGTCCCCTTTTTTAAAATCATGAAGTTATTATGCTAGGCCAAGGGGTCATAAACAAATTATATAATTAAATCATTTATTCAAAAATGCACCTCAGAAAGCCAAATTCAGGAATACTCAACTGCTCTACTCAAAGTGGAAAGCTTACTGTGTTGAAGCCAACTAGAGTACTGCTAATAATAGAACTTACTAAAAATAGTAAATTCTAGAAAGTTGCTCAACTCAATTTGCATGTCATATCATTGCAAAACTCTCTGAAAACCTAGAAAGAATTCACAATCCAAATCTCAAAACTCCAATGTGCTGGCTAAAAATAGCAAGTTCTAGAAAATGTTGTCAAATGGAAATGCATGTCACACCATTCCAAAGCTTTCCAAAAACCCAAAAAACTTCACCAGACATGCATCAAAAACTCTTACATTCAAACCTTCAAAAATGCTTCAAAAATCCAATAGAACAAGAAACCCTAATTTTACCTCTGACAAGCCTACGAGCATCTAGAAATAGGCTATCAGTCATAGAAGAGAATTTGGCTAAAATGGGGACATTACACAAATGCAATTAGCAAGTTTAAAACCAAATTCTACAACTGATGCCCATATTATTCATGTTTGTGCCATAATGCGAGCCCTTCAACAAGTGATGGAATCGCCATCAAATCTTAAGGGAGAGAGGAATTTATCAGATGCGTGAGAGAAAGATAAGAGAGCAATGTGGATAGGAGGGAAGCAAGTTGTAAAGACATTTTGGGTAGTGGGATAAGAGGAGCAAAAATCCAACATGAGGAGGATAAATGAGAGCTCAGATTCACCAATGCAGGGGCAGGGGTAGGGGCAACCACACATCAGTTATAGATGAGTTATTTCTTTCTTCCTATGCTTAGTATTTTCTTAATACTTTTTCCTTAATGTGTCTCACTGAAACTTCATTACTTTGGAGGTAAGAAATGTGTCAAATAAACCTATGTTGAACTATAAAAATCAGGATTATGAAAAAACTAAAAGGATTATTGGGTAGTCATCAATTAAATTTCTATCTTTGATGTTTTGTAAACATAGGCAAAAGTTGTAAATATATTATTGAAGGATATATTCTAACATCTATATGGGGATATGCTTTTTATTAATAATCAAATATTTTAGTTGATATAGGATGAGTTGATATTCCATAGATCTTTAGAATATGATTGATTATTATTGAACTTCAAATAATGTTGTGCCATTTAATAGTCAACATATATAATAAATTGGGAATTATCCATTGTTTGAGTTAAAAATTATCAATTCAAGGTGATTTGTGTTATGTGCAAAAGTTGAATTTAATCAATACATTCAAAAGTATATCATCTTATTCTTAATTAGGATGTAATTTCATTACCAAGTGCAAGAATGATGCAAATTATGGTAACCTTGTTCATATATATATATATACCACAATATAGAATGATATTAAATAAAGTAAAAACCTTTCCTTATAAGTATTTGGGGAAACCAAGATCTAGAGGTAACTAATATCTTGTAGGGTGCTCAAGATCTCAAATGCTAGAATACTTGATATGCGAAAGTTGGGATTATGAGAAATTCATAAACAAGGATTTTTCTTTAGTTAATGGTTGATTATTTGAAAAATCAAGTGTGTGGAATTTTGATAGACAATGGTGGGAGATAAAATAGGATCTTACCCCTAAATTCATTATATGACTATGTTGAGACTCTAAGTGAAACATGATGGAAAGGAACTCTAGGTCAAAGCTAACCTTATAATATGAACTAGGAATCAAATATAATTAATATTCACCTTGGCTCTTGGTTGCATAATAATACAAGGAATGATGGTCTCATTTAGTGGCACCACAACCACACTTTACTAAACATATCTTTAATGTTGAAACTTGAAACTTTTGATAAATTATTGATACTATGGTAAATGCTTTATATGACTACATGATGTCTATCAACCTCTTAACTATGAGAACCCTGATATTGGAATTCTTATTATAGCTATAGTAGACCACAATATGATTGCATGCTAGATGGAGGGTGACAAGGTTGTTGAGATTGTGTTATGAGATAGATCCTATGCAACATCTCTTGATACCTTATTGATGACTATTAAGGTCATCTTTAACTTAAAGTGAAAGTATGAATACTCTATCAATTCTAAAACTAGATTGTTATAAGAATATGGAGTTGCATGATAGGGTATTAAAGGAAATTAGAACAAGAATATTATTTAATATTATCATTGGGTTTATATTTTCATATGTTGGTCCAATGGATTTAGTGTTTCCAAACTTCTTAAGTAGGATTCAACCATTAATTATACTTAAAACAAGCTTATGATATTTCAAATCTAATATGTAAATTTCAAATGGAAGTGTTATCTTATGGGTTTGTGTGAACCAAGGTAATTTCATGTTGCATAATAAGCCTAGCCCCTATGTTGATAAGATGAACCCAAGGACATCCGAGGAAGTTTATGAATAATATTGGGTCGAGTTTAACTCAAGACCATGATATCATTGAAGGGAAGTGTTATAGTATGGGTTGTTAAATCATATGCTTAATTATGTTCTCTTGACTATTGTTAAGTGTAATAGCGGAAGATAAACATTAACAAAACCTTGATTATCGGGAAACTGGTGCATAGGTATCCTTGAGAGACTATGTAAGGAGAACTACATGTGACTTTGATTTGTTTGGAAGTAGGTACATAGGTAGTCCTTGGGCGAAGGATGTCCCTGTGACCTCAAGTCCTTAGGGGGAGGGTTTAGGGGGATAACTCTGGGATTTGGGGTTGTTCCTAATTAGTTTGACCTTTCCTCCTTCGTAAGCTTTAGTTTGAGGCTAAAATGGGTACTGAATGGGTATGATCAAGTTAAGGGAATTTAATAACTTATATTCAATACATAATAGGATTCTATTAAATAAAATGAAGTAAGGGATTTAACTACTTTATAATGGGTATTTGATTATATGTGTATGTTGGGTAATGCCCATCTCATGTTGGTTCCATGCATCTCTTATGTCTATGTAATTAAACTCCATATCTAGAGGTCTTTATGTATAGGCCTATGTATTTTTTGGTTGTTATTGTGATTCATGCTATGTATGACCCGCCCAACAGTGAAACTCCAGGATATTTGAGCAATGATAGGCAGTCATTTGACCGTTCCAATTATTGATGTTTGGGCTACTGCTATGGATTAGTCAAAATTCACCTAATTTATAGAGGTGAAGGTAGTAGGCTACCCTAGTTATGATACAATTGTAGCGGTTACTCGAGTAGGGACCCATCCATGCGCAGGTAATGGTAATTTGGGGCTAACCGTATATTGAGAGGGTTCACTAGCTATCGTTGATAATCACGGAAGTGACCAATGCCAAGTGTTACTCGAGATTATGAAGAAGATAGTTGACAATACCACTAAGGTCACAAGGTGGTATATGTCGAGAGCTACTTCTTCTTGGGTGGACAAACTTGTCGCCAGTGGCCTATAGGTGATTGAAGTTGGAATACACCAGGTTTGGTAGGTTCACTACTTCGAGAATGCCTTGGGATGGTGGACGGACCCGCAGTGTAGTATGGGATGCACTGAATCCCCTTCCCAATTGTTAGATTGTATACTTAGCCTTGTGGGGTTGAGGATGGACCTGTGGTGTAGTGTGATACACCAAATACTCTTCCCATTTGTCCAATGGTGTAGAATACTAGAGGAAAGGAGAGGACCCATGGTGTAGTGCACAATGCACCGATATTCTTTCTATTTTGGATGCATTATGGACATGTGTTAGTCAACCATTGTGTATGTGATGTATGTTGAAGCTCATTATTATGTATATGTGATGTATTTTGGAGCTAGTTAGAAATGTAAATGTGATTTGTGTATGATCTAGATATTGTTGTACTTGTGATATGTATGAGCTAGTCAACTTGTGTATATGGAGGTATGCTCATGACAACCATTGTGTATGATCTTTGAGATTATGGTATGAATGACTCCTGATGAATATTGTGAATGTTTGTACACTAGTGTTTGGTATGGACCCAACACTTGATGGCAAGTTACTATCAAAGTTATTATCATTATATTATAATTGGCTAAGTTGATAGATTTAATAGTTATAGGTTAAAGGTGAGATCATAGATCTCCTACAAGAGGAGAGATTAAACTCCCTTTGATATTGTGGGGCAAACTACACTGCCTCTGATTCCCACGAGGGGATACATAGACAGGGTCACCATGAACCCTCAAGGAATAGGTATGGGTCTAGGAATGACCCTAGTTGTAGGAGCTTAACACTTTTGAGTGTAAGCATATAAGTGGTGATATTGATTTATCATGATTGGGATGAATGATGAACTTTTGAAATTAACACTCTAATCTAGTTGGAATATTTTCAGTTAGTTGTGTTGGTAGTTATTGTAAATTGAAAAAAAAAAATTTAGTGCCCGAGGGGCGGATTTTACAAAAATTCAATTAAAATTAAAAAAATGATTAATACTTGTTATTAGATAGTATTGTTGCAATGAGTTTTATTTAATTATTTACTCGTAATTATATTTTTAGCAAATAGGAAGATATGATTTCTTTTTGCTAATGAAATATTTTATTCTAAAGTGAAGATGTTTCAATTGAAATTATTTATGTATAATTTGATTTGCTAAGATATTTTAGATTTTTTTTATTATCTAGAAACTTTTTCTTGTTATTATAGCCCTAGAAATTAAGGGAAATTAATATGATAGTACTTCAACAAGAACATTCTTTTTAGCATTTTTGTGAGTTATGTCGTCAATAACATGGATTGGATGGCCATGTTCTTGTTATCCTTATCCCTTTTTTTTTGGTCCATCATTTGTGTCATTATTATTTATCTTTTGTTTATATATGCTCTCATGTTTGCTTCATGTCTATAGATTATTCCAACAATTTTAACTAGCCATTGGTGAAAAACATGATATACATGTTAAATCTTACTATAGAAATTCATGATGTGAAATACCCTTTAGACATTGTTACATATGAGTCTTCTTTGTTATCTATATGATACAACAATCTTCTTATATTTTATGCATATACTTACAATTACAAGAGGCAAAATGAAATGCTTCAAAGTCATGTTGCTCAACTTTTGTTGTGGGGTCATCTCCCTTGCATGATTGAACACAAATAACCACCATTATGAGAGGTTTCAAGTTTAGAAATAGCTTCATGAATGAAACAAAACATCTCTTGCTTTATCTACATTATCTTCCAACTAGTAAATAAATATAATGTATTGAATGATAAGCAAAGTCAATGTATATGATTCATGCTTTCCTTTTCCTTGTTGAATTGCTTTTTCATGTATTAGCACATCCCCTTCAAATTTTCTTAGGAATTTTTCCATGTTTGCATGTTTAACAACTTCAACAAATGTAGGAGCCAATTCTACATGAGTCTAAATTATTATGAATTCGCCATCAATATCACCAATTTGTTCTTTAAATATCACAAAAAATGTGAACCTTTGGCCATCTTAACCAAAAACATTATTCCAAGAACAAGTGAATTTCTTGTTGTCTCCATGTTGCCATGACCTCCCTTACATTGGACATATCAAATCCAATATTTTGGATAGTTAGCATAAGCAATTAGGCATATTTCATGTACAATTTTACTTTTATATCAATATGCCTCTCTTTCTCAATGAAATCAAGGTACTAATACCAATTGTCAAGTTGAATTTGACATCAAGAGGTTTAACATGAAATTAATGTATGCAAATAGCTACTTCAAAATTACAAATCTTTACATCAAATTGTTTTTCTTTCTTAGAAAGTTGTTCTCTAAAATAAAATAATTTTCAATTCACCTTTTTAACGGATTAGTGTCACCAAGCTTGATACCTTCTTTATTAAAGGTTCCTTTAGGTCCTTCCCCATTTGTGTTTGCAAGGGCAGCTATAGGTGCTAAAGAGACATTCTCTACTATTTGTAATCCCACCAAAGGCCAAGAGTTAGCAAGTTGATTAAATTTTTCATAGTATTGATCAAGTTGTTGAATGTGTATTTATAGGATTCGAGTGTAAATGTGTGCTAGGTGGCTCCATTCCAAGTACTTGAATATTCAAAGTCAATATACTTACCATGGACAAGGTGTGATAAGTAGTCCATCTATATGTATGAAAAACCCTTTTCATATAGCCCCTTAAACCAAACTATGTCCATAGTGCGTAGAGGCCCTCTTTGCCCTTAATTGAACCTGATCCTCTACTACAACATTGATTGTAATATTACACCCACATTAAGTGAACATGGCTTAATAGCTCCTTTGAAATTAAAGTTATTTCCCTGTAATTCGATGTTAGCATGATTGCATATTTATACAAATTAGCTTTTCAAAATGGTTGATTGTATTCTCTATGACAATACGATTGATATAGTTATAAATACAGACTTGTTATTCTATTCCCTTTAGACACATAATTGAAATCCACAAAACATTATTCTATATTGAAACTCTCTATTACATAACTACTATTACAAATTATTTTGATAATTGTTTGATTTAAGTTGACATTCTCTATAACTTATCTCTACATCATTTGATACTAATAAGACACCACATATTTTTTTTATCACTCACTTTAGGTTGAGTTGACATTCTCTATAGCTTATCTCTACATCATTTGATACTAATAAGGCACCACATATTTTTTTTATCACTCACTTTAGGTTGTGTATGGATTCTAGTCCCTTGTACTATTTGGGCTGAGAAAAAAAGAATAGGAAAAAGACAAATTACTTTTGTACACCACCTAGCACAAATACATGTTAAATCTATAAACATGGAAAACCACGAATCTTTAACATGGAAAACCACGAATCTCTAGAGGACAAACATTAGATACCAATCTCTACATGACAAACATTACATCCAACATCATTTTCTAAGTAGAATATACACACAAATCTCTAGAAGACATTAAACAACATTAGATCCAAATCTCTAGATGGCAAACATTAGATCCAACATCATTTTCAAGTAGAATATTCCTTTATAGTTAGGCCACTTGATCCAAAATGATTTTCAAATAGACTATAGTCACTTATAATCGGACCAACAAAGACTCAAGAATCATCAGCACTATCATGTGCAGTCATATAGAATCCTTTTTGGATCAATAGTTTTTTCCCTTGAGCTTCGAAATCCAGTTGATTAGATTTTCTATGGTGGTAGAGCCTGTTTTGGTTTCCTATTCGTTTTAAGAGGAATGCTATTGTTCCCTTCTCATGCTTTCTTGATCGAAGTAATCTTTTAAGTATTTAGAAATGGTCTAGTTCAAGATTTATGGTGTGAATAGTCTGCTTTTGCATCCCTGTACATTGATTGATATCACTGTTATTTGTCATGTAAGTCCATAGAAAATCTGTACTAATACTATATATGACACTATATTGTTTTATCGTGCCACTGCTAACTGCTAATGTCTGCTTTGTGCATGCCCTTGCCTTCAAGGGGTTTAACTGTTGGTAAATTATCCAATAGTTTAGTGTCCCATACTATTCTGAAATTCTTTTTGGTATAAATAATGTGATGTAATCTATTTTTTCATGATAAAAGAGGGTGAAATAATTGTGGAATAATTGATAATATTAATGTCAAGTTTTTGTTTTTTCTTTTTGTTGAGATTGATTGTTTGTTTTGTTCTTCTTCTGACTATCAAAAAGATAAAAGCAAGTCAATTTTGATAATTTTATTTTAAAAAAGTATTATGATCTTGATTGCAACAATTTTGGTATTCATTTGTTTTGAGTTAAAACAAAGCTCTTTGGAACACTTTTTTAAACCGCCATGATGGTCCATGAATCTTGCTCTTTCTTTGGTTGTCTGACTTTTTTTCTGTTTGTTGTTGATGGTTGGGTTTCATTTTCTATCTTTCTATTGTACAAGGGCGAGGGCCCTTTCAAAACCCTTCTTATCTAATAAAAAACAATCTTGGTATTCATTTTGGGGGCAAGCAAATTGTGAGTATTGCATTTTTTGCAACAAAAATATTTTTTAAATACTATTAATGCAAATCTTGGTGCTTTGATAGACAACCAAGTTATTATGCAAACTTTAGATTAAGATTATGAAACGTCCTTGATTTCACGTCTCTTTAAATTTATGTTTTTCCCCTATTCTTAATATCTGAACATCTCATAATAATAGTTTATTAAATCTTTTTAAATCATTTTATAACATTTACTAAAATAAAAATTAATTAAAACTTGTTCAATCTCTATACAACTTGTAAATAATGACTAATAAATTAGAAATACATACTTTGAAAGAAACGAATTTAAAGAAGCACATTAATAATTTCAAGTTAATTTACATCCATATATATATACATTAATTTACATTCATATATATATATATAGTACTCATCCTTAATCTCTCAAATTTATTTTCTTAGTATTTTATTTACTTAAGAATTATTTAATTTAGAACAATTTTGTTTAATACATATATAGATGAACATACAACTTTTATTTAAGAATTATTTTATTTTATTTATATATATATTTATTGAAGAATGATTAAAAATTTCATTTTTTACTTAAGAATTATTAATAGTTTATCTTTTTAAATATTGATTGATTATATTTTAATTTTTCTTACATTTATATAGTCATGACATGAAACATCATGATGTCTGTAAAATACCTCTCTACATATTAAATGAAAAATATCTAAAAATTTTATTTAAGATTTAACATTGAACTTTACTTGATGTATATTTTATATTTTAAGTTTAATTTTTCATTTTATGTTTTACATCAAAATTTAGATTTTATATATCATAACATGTAATTTTATATATTTTATGCTCAAATCAGCAATTAAAATTTAATTGACATTATTTCATCTACTCTTATGTTTAAATTTCACTCTACAAATTTGATACTGAAAATCACATACATTATTCTCAACCCACAATTGTAAATATGATCTAGAATAACAAATAGAAAATATATAAATTAAATTTAAACTAAATTATCTATATGATATTTAGACCAATTTACACAACTATTATATACAAATATAATAAGTTGCTCACTCCACATCAATATATCATATTGTTACATAATAATCAATTACCTATAGAATATTATGTTGCAATTTATTATTATTGATTAGAGTTGGAATCTTGAATTATTTTATGTATTGATTTTTAATTATTTATTTTCACATCATTATAATGATGGAAACTGAAAATGGGAGGGAGTGTTCAAAAACACTAACACTTTCTAAATCAATTCTCTATGGGTTAAATTTATTATTTCTTCTATTTAAAATATTATTTTTTAATCTTATCTTTGTCTTGTATATCAAACAAATAATATTTAAAAAAATTATCTTATAATTTTAGTATTAATACAAACTAGACTTTCTAAAACCATTATTCATTTTATTATTTTCTTTTTAGAAACAATTTTCTAGTTTATATTCTCTAATACACCTATCTATACATGCAAGTGAGCAATGTGATTATTGGTATGCTTTAATTTATTTCTTAAAATTATATATAATAAAAAATGTCTAATATGAGGTTTGGTTTAGAAAATGTGTTTGATGTATCATTTAACATTATAATTTATTTATATTATATTTTAATTAGTATACATATACTTTAATTAAAATATTAAATTATATAATATATAATGAAAATTTGAAACTATCACAATTCTCATTTTTGACAAACTCAACTTCAATCATGTCAGTCATAGTTATACTGGGTATTAATCAAACTTGGGTTCAAGGTAAGCCCTAACAACTATAATATTCACCAATCCTATAATATTGTAATAGATTTAGCTTGCAATTGTCTAGTGGTATCAAATTATTATTGAACTACCTCTAAATCAGCATCAAATTTTTGTATTACAATATTACAAAGGAAAGTACTCACCACTACATCATATTTGTTTATTTCATATGTTTAACTAGTTTTACACTAGAAATAGAATTTTTTTTTTTTTAAAAAAGACAATATTAAACTATTAAATAATTAAATTCTTAATATGAAATTAAATGTGGAGGGTGGTACTTAGTGTACACACTTAAATTTGACCATATCCTAACATCACCTGATTCATCTAGCATATATCCCCTTCTAACATTAATTATATTAAACTATTTTTTTAATTAACCAATCAAATAATCTTTTTTAGTATTAAATGGTGTTTTGCAAATGACAAGTTACCAAACCCATTTCCTTGATTGTTTTGGAAGATTTTAGTCTTGTATTTACCTATTTTGTAAGGGTTTATCATCTATCATCTATCATCTATCATCAAGGTTATTGATGTTTTCTAACCCCTTTTGTGCAAGTTGACCCTCATTTTTGCAAGATTCATCACATTTCGACCCATGTCATGCAGGGAAAACTTTAGTGGTGAATCTTCGCCAATTGGCAAATATTTGAAATCGGGACCTCCAAAAATAGAAAATAATACAACCTAGAAAGGATGCCGAATCACCAAGTTGTTACAAAAAAATAAATTTGTCACAATTAATTCACCTATGCATTATTTTTAAAACGATGTGTCATTAGAACTAATTCGCCAGTAGTTTATACTAGAGTTATAAATACTAATTATATTCGCCAATAATATTATATTCCTAGAATTAATTTTTGGGAAATATTGCCACTAATAATAAATTACCATTTAATTTTAGGGCTTTTATTTATTGCCATCAATTAGCTTTTTAATCAGATGGTTGCAGTTCATTCTACGACCTATATGCACGTGCCTTTAAAAAGGTTTGTTGAGGCCCAAAATTTGTATTGGTCCACACGATTAGATGTAATCATGTGGCCGAAAACAAATTTTGGGCCTCAACAAGCCTTTTAAAATGCACGTGCATATAGGTCATGGAATCAACTATAGCCATTTGATTAAAAACCTAATCAATGGTAACAATTTAACTTTTCATTTAGTCTTATTTTCAAAGTGAGATTTAAAAAAAAATCCTTAATCTGTGTGTGCTCCGATGCATTTTCGATAGTTTCCCCGGACCTCGTGAGGGGGCATTTCCCCCTCGACCCCCACAAGGGGGCTCTACCCCCTTGACCCCCACAAGGGGCGCTATCCCTTGACTCCGTTGGTGGTTGCCGCCCCTGAGCCCCTACTTCAATATTTAAAAAAACAAAAAAAATATGGGGGAACTACGTCGACCAACTATGCAAATTTTTAAAGGAGAGACTCGCCATTGTAATTAATCGTTTTAGTGATTATTCACTAGGATTTGCCACTGTGATTATTATTTTTACCAATTATTCATTAAGATTCGCTAGGATTTTACATTTTTTTTAATAATGTGCATAAGATTCACCAGGGAAGATTAATAAATTTTTCAAATAAAAGGAAATATTCCCTAGGATTTTACACCTTCGCCGAGGGGGGGGGGTTTGTAAATTTATCCCTGATATCATGGTTTAGTGAGTGTCTAATATCTTCTAGTGCATGTGTTCATGATTTAGCACATGCATGAAATCTTCTAACACATTCTTTAACTCTTTGTCCAACATTTTTCCTAACAACCCTAACTCATTTCCTTGATTATTTTGTAGGATTTTGATATTTTTTAACCTATTTTGCAAGGACTTTTGGTTTATCATAATTGGTTATCAAAATTTTTTGACCCCTTTTATGTAGGTTGACCCTCATTTTTAAAATATATCAAACCCCTTTAAACCAATTTTTTTCCTAATCCCCATCATTCTCCATCCAACTTGCCTTTTATTTCCCTTAACAATGTCCTACAACTTTAGAGCTACAACTAGGGTATCTTATTTACATTTTGGAGAAACCAACTTAGAAATGAATAAGGTTTCTACTAGCATCTATGAGTGCAACAAAAATTTACATGGTCCTTTTGAATAATTTATTTAGTAAGGGATGTTATCAACTCACCATGAAACAAATATTTGAGTCCAAGCACCCTAAATCCAAATCCATATCCCATATAACCCAAAATATAATTTTATAATCTTAAATTCAAATCTATCAATCTCATCCTAACATCCAAAAAGAAGAAAAACTAAAAACCAAAAAAGAAAGAAGAAAAATCACAAATAAAAATATCAAAAAGAAAAAAGAAATGAAAAATTAAAGTATAGAGAAAACATGTGTAGAAGTGAAAACCATTCTCATGGTGTCTTGGACAATTTCCCATCCATTATATCCACATATATATCCCATGAAATTTCCCAATGCCTCCACCTTCCATCCTCCCTTCCTACTTTCAACCTTGATACTTGGGCAAGGCCATACTATTGAAACATGATTTGGACATTTCTTGATGTACCTAATCTTTTGCACCAAATCCTACTAGATGTCATCACAAAAATTACAACACAATATCATGAGTGAAATTTCTAGATTGGGGCTTGTTATTACTAAATGATGTTGTCCTTGGATATCACATTATGAACCCTTCAAACATCTATCACAAACCCCTTCGTTCATTAATCTAAGCCCTACAAAATCCAAAAGTTTTCTATCTAAATATAAGTAATGCTAATCCATGTCATTCTTTCTGAAAAATCTAATAGCATCCATAAGCTTCAAGTCCTTTAACATTTCTAAAATCTAAACCTTTTTTAAGGGTAAGTGCACCAATCTATGACACAATTTCAGTGCCAACTCACAAAAAAACCTGTAATAGGCCATATTGCGCTCGCCAAATTTGGCGCTCTCCAAATGGCTTTACCATTTGGCGAGTGCCAAATGGCTTGAATTTGTCAATGAGTGAACAAGTGTGAGTTCTCTTTCTTTTTGAAATGAATTTTGGAATGCATTTTCTAAACTCTTTTATTTTCGCTTTCTCTTCCAAGGGAACTATATACATGAAATAAACATTTACATATGGACATTTACTTTCTTATACTTTAAGTTATATTACATGTATATAGGTAGGATGTTTGAGAGTGGTTTCAGATCTCTAGGAATTATAATGCAAATTCTAGTTTTTTGAAGATCTTAAAAATTTCAGACTTAGTCAAATTTCAGTAATCAGCAATTCAAATTTCAGTAATCAGGAGGTCAAATTTTAGTAGTCAACAAGTTGTATCATCTTTCTCTCTCCTTCTCTCTACTCTCTATCTCTCCACTCCCTCCCTCTCTCTCTCCCTTCCTCTCTCTCTCTCCCCTCTCTCTCTCTCTCCCACACACTCCTCTATATCCTCCCTACATCTGCCTCCCTCCCTCCCCTCTCTACTTCTCTCCATCTCTTCTCTCTCAACATCTTCCCTCTCTAGTTATATTTATCTCCACTCTCTCTCTTTACCTACCTCTCCCTCCATCACTTTGTATCTCACTTATGTCTCCCTCCCTACCTGTTTCCCTCTCTACTCTATATCTCTCCTCTCCCTCCCTCTACCTACATCTCTTTCTCACTCTTTATCCCTCTCTTCCCCCACTTTCTCTCTAACTCTCTCCTCTCTATCTCATAATTCTCTCTCCCTCCCTCTTACTCTCTCCTCTCTATCTCACCACTCTCTCTATCTCTCTTTCTCTCACACAAACCTCTTTCTTCCTTGGTAACACTCCCTCCCTCCCTCCTTCCCTCTCTACTTCTCTCTATCTCTCCTCACCCTCCCTCCCCTTCTTTTTCTCTCCCCTCCCAATATCTCTCACTATTGTCTCTCCCTCCCCCCCCTCTTTCTCTCTCAATTTATCTTTCTTCTCTATCTCACCATTCTCTCTCTCACTCACTCACACACCTCTGTCTCCCTACCTCTCCCTCCCTACATCCCTTCTCTAATTTTTATCTCTCCTCTCTCTTTCCCTCTCTATACATGTACCTCTCCCTCCATCACTCTCTCTCTCCATCCCTCTCTATCTCACTTATGCCTCCTGCCCTACCTATTCCCCTCTCTACTCTCTATCTCTCCTCTCCCTTCCTCTACCTACCTCTCTCTCTATCTCTCCATCCCTCTCTTTCTCTCTCACTCTCTCCTCTCTATCTCACCATTATCTCTATCCCTACCTATCACCCCCTCCTCTCTAAATCACCATTCCCTCTCTCCCACTTTCCCTCCTTCCCTCTCACTCCCTCCTCTCTAAATAACCATTCTCTCTATCCCACTTTTCCTCATTCCCTCTCTATGTCTCACTTATCCCTTTCTACCTCTCCCTCTCTCTCTTTATCTCTATTTCTAATTCTCTCCTTCCCTCTCTACTCTCTATCTCACCACTCTCTCCATCTCACTCTCCCTCCTTACCTCTGTACTCTCTATCTCACCACTCTCTCCATCTCACTATCCCTCCTTCCCTCTCTCCCTCCTATCCATCCCTATCTCCTTCCCTCTCCACCTACCTCTCCCTCCACTACCTACCACTCTCTCCCTCACCCCTCTTTCTCTCTTCCTCTGTCCTTCCCTCTCTACTCTCTATCTCTCCCCCCTTCCCTCTCTAGTCTCTTTCTCTCTCTCCCCCTTCCTCTCTCCCCTCATTTTATCTCCTCTCACTCTCTCTCCTTCTCACACACACTCACCTCTATCTCTTCCTTTCCTCTCCCACCATCCCTCCACTCTCTCTATCTATCATCTCTCTCTAGATCTCCTTCCCTCTCTATTTATCTTTATCTCCCCTCTCCCTCTCTTTACCCACCTCTCCCTCCATCAATCTATATCTCAACCATGTCTCCTCCCTACATCTCTCTCTCTCTCTCTCTCACACACACACACACAAAAACCTTTATCTCCTCCCTACCTATCCCTCCCTCCCCTCTCTACTTCTCTCTATCTCTCCTCTCTCTACATATATTTATCTCGCCTATCCCTTTTTTTACCTACCTCTCCCTTCATCACTCTATATCTCACCTATGTTTCCCTACCCACCTAGGGTTGAGGGATTAAGGGTCAAGGGTTGAGAATTGAGGGTTGAGGGTTTAATGTATAGGGTAGAGGGTAGAGGGTTTAAGGGTTGAGGGTTGAGGGTTGAGGGTTGAGGGTTGAGGGTAGAGGATAGAGGATAGAGGATAGAGGGTAGAGGGTAGAGGGTAGAGGATAGAGGGAGAGTGTAGAGGGTAGAGGGTAGAGGGTAGAGGGTAGAGGGTAGAGGGTAGAGGGTTTAAGGGTAGAAGGTTTAAGGGTTGAGGGTTGAGGGATTAGGGTAGAGAGTTTACTTGGGCTTAAGGGTTTAAGGGTTGAGGGTATAGGGTTGATGGTAGAGGGTATTTGTTTTAGGGTAGAGGGTATCGAGGTGAGGGTTGAGTGTTTAAGGGTTTAAGGGTTGAGGGTATAGGGTCGATGGATTAGGGTAGAGATGGAAGGAATGATGGAGGGAGAGATGGAGGGAGAAGTGAGATAGAGAGAAGGAGAGAAGAGGAGAGAGGGATAGAGATATATGAGGGTTGAGGATCCAATGTATAGGATAGAGGGTTAAGAATTGAGGGTATAGGGTATAGGGTAGAGGGTAGAGGGTAGAGGGTAGAGGGTAGAGGGTTGAGGGTAGAGGGTAGAGGGTAGAAGGTTTAAGGGCTTAGGGTTTAGGGTTGAGGATTTAGGGTTGAGGGTAGAGAGTTTAGGGTATAGGTTTAAGGGTATATGGTTGATGGATTAGGGTTGAGGGTCTAATGTATAAGGTAGAGGGTATAAGGGTTGAGGGTTTAGGGTTTAAGGGTTGAGGATTAAGGGATTAAGGGTTGAGGGTTGAGGGTTGAGAATTGAGGGTTAAGGGTTTAAGGGTTGAGGGTCAAGAGTTTAAGGTTGAGGGTAGAGGGTTGAGGGTATAGGGTTGATGGATTAGGGTTTAGGGTCCAGTATATAGGGTACAAGGTATACGGGTTGAGGTTTTAGGTTATGGGTTTAGGACAAAGGTAGAGGGTTGAGGGTTGAGGGTTTAAGGGTTAAGGGTTGAGGGATTAGGGTAGAGATTTTAATTGGGTTTAAGTGTTTAAGGGTTGATGGATTAGGGTTGAGGGTATTGGGTTGAGGGTATAGGGTAGAGGGTTTAAGTGTTTAGGATTTAAGGGTTGAGGTTTGACGGTTGAGGGTTTAGGGTAGAGGGTTGAGGGATTAGGGAAGAGAAGGTGGGATGGATGGATGGAGAGATGGAGGGAGAGATGTAGGGAGAAGTGAGATAGAGATAACGAGAGAAGAGGAGGAAGGGAAAAAGATATATGAGGGTTGAGGATCCAATGTATAGGGTAGATGGTTGAGAATTGAGGGTATAGGGTTGAGGACCTATAGGGTTGATGGTTTATGGTATTGGTTTGAGGGTATAGGGTTTAAGGGAGATGGGAGAGAGATAGATGGATTGAGTGAGTGAGAGAGAGACCTGAGAGAGGGATAGGGGCTAGGATGGAGAGACTTGAA
>CM021100.1:467968464-467984506 GCA_007115665.2 Sequoiadendron giganteum
AGAAAGAGGAGGGAGGAAGGGATATTTAAGGAGAGAGAGGTGAGATAGAGAGAAAGAAAGTAAAGAGGGAAGGGGGAGAGAGAGAGGTGATAGAGAGAAGTAGAGGCGTTATGAGGAAGGTAGAGAGATTGAGAGAGGGAAAGAGAGATGGAGAGAAAAAGAGGTATATAGGGGTAGGTTAGAAAAATAGATGTAGAGTGAATTTTGGTGGAAGAGAGAGAGGAGGGAGGGATAGGTAAATACGGATATGTGGATAGATAGAAGGAGAGAGATATAGGTAGAGAGAGGGAAAAGAGAGATAGAAAGAGGGAGAGGGAGAAAGGAGAGATAGAAAGAGGGGGAGGGAGGGAGAGATAAAGAGAGTAGAGAGGGAGGAGAGAGATAGAGAGAGGTGATAGAGACAAAATTGGAGAGGGAAAGAAGGTGGAGATATTGAGAGAGAGGAGGTAAGGAGGGAGAGAGAAATAGGTATAGAGGGACAACTAGGTAGAGAGAACCAGATATGAAAGGAGAGATATAGGGAGATGTAGCGATGGAGAGAGAGGTGAGACAAAAATAGAGAGAGGTCTAGTAGATAGAGGGAGGAGGAGATAAAGAGAAGTATAGAGGGATGAAGAGGTAGGGATGGAGAGAGAGAGAGGTTAGAGAGATAAGAGAGAGGAGGGAGGGATAGGTTGGGAGAGAGGGGTGAGATAGAGAGAAAGAGAGTAGAGAGGGAAGGGGAAAGAGAGAAGTGAGATAGGTGATAGAGATGTGTGATGGAGCTGAAAAGTATAGAGATAAGGAGGAAGGTGGAGATATTGAGAGGGAAGGAGGGGGGAGAGAGAAAGATGTATAGAGGGATAGGTTAGATAGTGAGAAGTAGAGAGAAAAGGTGGGTGAAAGGAAGAGAGAGGGAGAGAGAGAGGGGGAGAAAGAGAGGTGAGATAGAGAGAAGTAGAAAGGGAAGGAGAGAGAGGGGGAGATAGAGAAAATTAGAGAGGGAGGGAGGGAAGGAGAGAGAAGTGAGATAGAGAGAACTAGAGAGGGAAGGAGAGAGAGAGAGAGAAAGAGGGGAGAGAGAGGGGGAGAGGGAGAGAGGGATAGGTAGGTATAGAGAGAGGTGATATAGAGAGTAGAGAGATATATAGAGATAAAAGGAGAGGGATGGGAGATAGAGAAATGTAGAGAGGGAAGGAGGGAGGGAGATAGATATTGGAGAGGGAAGGAGAGAGAGATGGACATGTAGAGACATAGTTCTTGAGCTCCAAGAAGATATTGTTAGATAAAGGGATGCAGATAGTGAAAGAGAGAGAGGTCTAGAGAATAAGAGATGAAAATGAGTGAGATAGAGAGAGAAAGATGAAATTTGACCTCCTAAGTACTAAAATTTGACCTCCTGATTATTGAAATTTGACATGTTGATTACTGAAATTTGACTAAGTCTAAAATTTTTAAGATCTTCCAAAAACTAGAATTTGCATTATAACTCCTAGACATCTGAAACCACTCTCAAACATCCTGCCTACATATACATGAAATATAACTTAAAGTATAAGAAATTAAATGTCCATATATAAATGTCAACTTATACTTAAATGTTTATTTCATGTATATAGTTTCCCTGACAGAGAAAGAAAAAATCAAAGAGCTTACAAAAATGAATTCTAGAAGTCATGAGTGACATTTGGCGCTCGCCAAATGAAGCAGCCCATTTGGTGCACGCCAACTTTGGCGAGCGCCAAATGATTTGCATTGGGAAATACCAACCCTATGGTTTGGATTTTGCATTGGGCATCCGACCCAAAGGTTTGGACAACCATTTCATGAAAATGACGTGTTTTTTCGAAAGGGTGCAAAATTTCTTCATATTTTTGTCCATGCTCTCTGTCAAAATTTGCACGTCTTTCAATGCAAGTTTATAAAAAAACTATGATAGTGTTAAACTCTCTCTTAGCTATATAAATATATAATTCTTGTTTCCTTTTGATTTAGTTAAGGTTTTGATCCATGGCTTCTATTGTAAATGCCTTCGTTTTTGGTCAAAAACCAACATGTGCTAGGTTTAGGATAGATTTTTACTTGTTCATCGGAACGTGAAATAAATTACATTTTTTGAAACTAGACTCCACTCTACACATGATGAAAAAAAAAATCAATTTTTGATTAGTTTGCAAAAAAATTGGGGTGGAGCACGCTCAAATTTTAGCTTTTCAGGATGTGTCCACTTTGAAAATTCATAAAATATTATATATTCATTAAAAAAATTATCCAAAAAAACAAGGATAAACTACATGGTGTTAACTAATTTCTCACCATTGGGATGTTTGAAATTCTAAAAAAGAGTTAATCAAAAAGGGGGCAGCCCTCAAGTGCTATGCTATTTTTTTAGATAAAAATAGGACCTATTTCCCCCCCGCCACCCCCTTTTTGAGACCCTTAATCTTCATTAATTTCAAAAAACAATAGTAGCTTAGAAACTAGACTCGAAGCACTTCAACTTTTTTTCTTGCCGCATCTTGAAATTTTGAGCGTAACTATCTTCATTTTCTCGTGCAAATCAAATTTTGCTGATTTCAGAAAAAAAAAGTGGCATCTTAAGAAACAAAATTGTGTCACAGATTGGTGCACTTACCCTTAAATCAACTAATCATCAAGATCTATCATTCCTAATCTTCATGTTTTTTTAATATATTCCATTTGCACACTAATAAAATTATTATCACCATCATCTTTCAATCAACAATATTTAGGTTGACTAGGGTAAAAACCTTGTTTGTGTTTAGATCATTTTTTCTTGCTTGCTCATATGTGTTACCATTCTGGTTATATTTATAACAATCATTACAACATACTACCACAATAACATAGTCTTCCATTTCATTGTGCCATACAACATATGCTTTCTTGTGACCTTTTCAGTCGAGTCAATCCTATATGCATACAACACATTGTCAACATGGTCTTTATACCCTAGTGTATAACATCAAATACTAGGTCACTCAATCAACTAGCATGATTATCATCCCCCCATCCATTCATATCTCCATGTCATCCATCTCTCAAATCTTCTCATCCTAATCTATTCATTTTTTCATCCACTTCTATTTATTATCATCCTATTCCTTCTACCATCATTAACATCCTCTTCCACCCTATCTTTCTTCTCCATTCATCACCAAGCCTCTTTCCTAGCATCATTTTCATTCATTTGGAGAGAAAACCCATGTTATTGAAATTAACCTATCCTCTTAAGGGGTAATCCTTGTACCTCATTCGTCTTTATTGATCCCCTCTTTCTAATGTTTACGACATCTTTCCACTAGTCCCATCTCTTCCAAAAAACACTATATTTTATATTTCTTTGAAATGGCGTTGCTTATCTTAGTTGCAAGACCATATCAAAGAGGGGGGAAATGTAGATACCTAAATTTTACCATTTTCCTAACATAACCCAATTCATCCCACATATATCTCCTTCCAACATTCATTAAATATAACTATTAAATTATTTAAGTAACCAATCCAATCATATTCCTAACATTAACTAAATAAATTTCAATTACTTATTTAATTAATTAATCACTTCAACATGTCCTCTATATTCTTTGTAATTAAATAAATTTGGTATTATTTAATTAAGTTCATCACTCATTTCTAAACCTTCTAAAAATTAAGTAAATATAAATTATTATTTTTTTAATTCTTAAATTCTACCTCAATTCATTAGTCGGCTAAAAAATAATTAGTTAAATAATTAATCACTTGAACAACCCTAAGCATCATTAAGCTAAGTCAACCTTGTGCATGACTCAATGCAAATAACAAGGCTTCAAAAAAATACTTTTTTGATCTCCACCTTCCATTTTCTCCACGAAAATTTTAACCCTTGAAATCCATTCAATCATGAACCTCCTTATGTGCACCAATCACAAAGTTTCACATGGAGACTTCTCATGAAATCAATCCTCTCAATCAACCTTGACCATTTATCTTCAAAATCAATCTCATCCAATGATCCTTCATCCTTCAAATCTATAAATAGCTCATTCTGTGAGACTATTTCATAATTAATTCTTTAAATGCAAGTCACACCTTGAATGTGGGTGAGGTATTTCTTATTTTATTCAATCCTTTTATAGGGGTCCTTAAGTTTAATATTAAGTTTGTGCATTTAGGAGTAGAATATGATTTATATTTGAAAATTTGAATCCTTTATTTTTTTCATATATATATGCACACACTTATTTCATGACCAAATCATGATATCAAATGGATAAGATTCTATAATATCCCTAATGTCAAGTAAGGAGAGAGACAATATATAACTTGAAAAAAATGTCTCTGTTAGTGTGACTAGTTTAAATTCTATGTTAGATCTCTACCGTGTTAAAGGAAAATTTCATAGGTCTGGATCAAATTCAAGGTGTGACTAGGTGCATGTGTTGTAGACTCATCTCAGTAATACGTAGGTTAAGTCCTATAAATTTTCTTGATGGGTAGTTCTTAGTCTATGTCTTATTTAATGATTGGGGACATATTAAAAATAATTTGTTGGATTGTTGTATGACCAAGCCATAAGAGAACTTTATCTTGATCAACCCCTCAAAATTGAACAATATTGAAAATAATATGCAATCACTTAAGATGTAGGTTATTTACTTTTTAACTATGCCAAGTTGAAGTGTGGCACTATTAATTATCTTGTAGAATAACTGATCACTAGATTATGAGACAATTAGAATGAATGCATTGAATTATTTTAAATAATAGCACATAACATAAAATCATGACAAAAGTGTTTTTATTTAGCTCAAGATAGTTCAAGGTAAAGGTATCTAGTTGACCGAATTTAAAATATAAATTAGAAATGGATAAGTTCATGAATATGGGATCACCCCCATGTCCATGTTCTTTCCCTAAAATTACACATCGATTGAATACAAATGACAAATGAATAATTTGAGTGACAAGGGGTATAATTAAAAGTGATAATTAAGTATATAAGGAACATATATGAGAGAGTATGTGTATAAGTGGATATGAGAGATCTAAATGTGTAGAGATATGCATATGCATTATTGGATAAATATTATATAGGAATGAAACTTCATATAATATTATGCCATTTGTCACTATGTACATGTATTGAGATATTGCCTCAAATTATATACAAAACTAAATGGGAAATGACATGGCTACACAAATTTAATCATTATATTTTCCCTCACTTTGAGGTGAATGAGAATCCTAAATGATCATGTATCTCAAAATATTTATCACTCACAAACATGCACATAAAGTAAATATTTATATGTAAAATTTTATCATCATGGGGTCCATATAAATTAATGGATCCTATAACAATATGAGCATACATGTGTTTACCCTATATGTATGTAATTTTAATATCAAATGAGTCTCTTTAAGCATGTGTATTCATTTGCATCTCTATGTGTTCATGTAAAGCACAGAAAACTCCTTAAAAACAATTCAACAATACTTAAAATAAATTCCATTATATTCCAAATAAAGTCATCATCTCATTCATACATTCATCAAAATACAAGTCGATTACATACAACGACATAAAAGTTGAAAAGATAACTTCATAATAATCAGTCTAAATCTTACAAGTGTCGAAATACACATTTCAAATAATAAATACAATGGATGATACATGTCCAGTTTACAAATTCAAGACTTAGGCATTCAGTCACCATAAGCTCGTCATTACATACATCATAAATAATAAAGCATTAAAAAGAAGATTCAATCTGTCGATCTTCCATCCATAAGCAAATCTTCAAAAGAAGACAAGAACAAGGATCACGCGCTTTTCCGCCCAACCTCGAAGCTTACGCTTCCCCAAAATTTCTTAGTCAATCAAGAAATACCCAACCCTACACAAATTGCTTAGCAAAAAGCAGTCAAGGAGCAAGATGGAATCTAGTACATGCCTAGTACTACTAGTAATCCACAAGCATATTCAGTTTTCTAATTCAGTTAAGAAAGAAGCAAGTTCGATACTAGGATATGGTAGAGAGCTCAAATAATCCATCTATTTCAATGGTACAAAAATTACTTGGCCAAGTAAAATGTCATGCACGACAATAAAAGGTAGTTTTGGAAAAAGAAAAACTACACTCTCTATTTACCCATATTTGGCACCCGTCTCGGAAGGTAACTTTCCCAAAAACAACACATGCAGAATTATCTATCATTCATGCATGGTTCAAACAGTCAAACACAATCTATCACAATCTTTCAAACATTAACTGAAAACATCGTTTAACGCAAAAACAGTTAATCAAATACTACTTTTCATTGCTCTAATTCATAAAAAGTCATAAAATCAGTATTTTAATTCAGTCATTTAAATAATCAACAAGTTTAAAAAATGAAGGTGTATCTCCAGTATGTTGAATAATACATATAAAAACGTAAGTTAAAAGAGCACACATTCTGTTGTTTCAAACTCTTCTTTAATTTAAGTTGTTTAAAATTTGTTTTGATAGTTTTCAAAAATTGACTGAAACTCAAGTTTAAACATTTTGATTCAAGTTCATCCTATTTTCAGCATTTTAAATATTCATCATTTATCAAATTTAATCTATCTATTTTAAATTTTTGAGTTTTGACAATTTCCATGAAAATTGAAATAATCAGGTTAAAATTATGTTTCTATTTTTTCTGTCAATAATTTCTTTATTTTCTATCAACATGTTTTAACAAATTTGTATCAGCATTCCTTTTTCTCAAAATTGTAAGCTCATTTCCAAGTTTAATTTGGTTTTCTAATTTTCAGTTCATTGTTCTATGAACGATTTAAATCAACAATTATCTAATTCTCAGCATAAATAAATTAAATTTTATGTTTCTAATCTTTTCTTGAATTCTAGAAATTTAAAACACGGTTGAATTTTACCTACAGGAAGATTTATCTATTGATTTTCCATTTAATCTTTGTGTCAAAATTTTCTCTAAGATTCTGGAAATCAATCCAATTTGTTTCTATTTTTCAGTTTTGGAAAAATGCAAGTATAATTTTTGACAGTCATTGTTTTAGTTTTGTCTATTTTCCTAAATTGTAACAATCAAATCTTCCTTAAATTTCTAATAATCATTTACAGAATTTGTTGAATTAAAACTTGAAAGATCTAATTTATAAATTCCTACCTGGTAAATTCCTTCTGCCTTTTCTCCTCTAGCTGTTTTGCTTCTATCCAAATTGTTGTTGCTCTGGTAAATTCTTTCTTTCTTCAATTCTTTCCTGGCTGTATTCTTTTTTAGTTTACTGGCTGCAGACTGGGCACCCACTTTCCTTGTGCGTGGGTGTGGGAGATAAACCATTGTTCTTTTCTTTTTTTCTTTTGCTGCTTTGTTTTTTTTTTCACTGCTAACTCTCCTTTCACCTTGTGCGCAAGTGTAGAAGGGAGTGAGGAGGGTTGTGCGTACCTTCCCTGGCTACACTCCTCCTTCTCTAGCACGTGGGAAGGGAGACTCTTCCCCTTTGCTGCTCCTGCGACTACATATGGAGTGGAGTGAGCAGTTTGCTCACTATTTCGAATTTCTTCCCTTCACTAACATAAAATTTTTCCTGTTCAATTTATTTTTGATCCAGAATAAAGAGAATTTCTCCCTGTTTTTCCCCAAATCCAAATTCTTTTAGTCTTCCAATTTTTTTGTCTGTCTCCCATTTCAGATTTCTAATGAGATATATATTTCTTTTTCATGCATTCATGCATAACTCAGATCCACCATTTACTCAATTTGATCTTCAGATCAAAATTAAAACTTTCAGTTCAAGATATTTAAAGATATTTTATTCTTTTACTTTTGCTGAGTTCATGATTTGTTTCCAATTTTCAATCTTGAATTTTGAACTAAATTTATTTCCATTTCACAACTTAACTGAATTTAAAAATGAATTCTATTTCTAAATATTAAATTCATTTATTTTCACAATTTCAAATTCACTTTATTTAACTAAATTTAACCAAATTTCAAGTTTAGAATTTTATTAATTTTAAAATTCAAAATTTCAACTTCATGTTTCCAAAATAAGAATAAAATATTAGACAAACATTCTATTACATTTAAATTACATTAAATTTCATAAATTTAACAAAATCATCTTTTGAACACATACATTTTTGCAATTTCCAAGAAATTACACTAAAACTAATTTTTTCAATTCGCAAGCATGATATACGCACAATACATTAAAATATAAATCTACGTGAGTGTGTGAGATCCCATCTATTCACAAACGTCAATCGGCCAAACAACTCTACCTGATCGTTGTTCTCGCCTTCAACCTCGTTCACCTGTTTTCCTGCGTTCACTTGCACTCGATTTATCATCAGTAATGACAAACCTCGAAATAAACATAAATACAATAATTTGCAATTCAATTTCAACTTCATTTCATTTCGAATTTCAATTAAATCATCTTTTAAAATAATCATTAAATAATCTAATTCGAAATTTAAAGTAAAGTCTGCATTTAAATAAGTAAGCGAAAATTCATACATGACAGTTTATGGGAACACTAGTAATAGGATATACCCCTACCCCTGAACCATGCCCTTCCCACCAATAATTGGTTGTATTTATAAGATATACATAATTATCAAAAAAGAGGAAAACATAGTACATGAAAAGTAAATATGATTTAATCATGTAAGAATATAAGAATTGAGACATTTAGCAATGTATTTTCATATAGAAACAAGTGTGAAGAATAAATCATGTCAACACAACATAGACTAGAGGTAGTGACAATGAATGAGAATTTTGATGGGCTTAATTTATGACTAGTTTTCCTTCATTAGTTTATTTTTTTATCATTTCAATCTGCCAAGTTTCACAAACATTCCTAAGACTTCATGCATCTTTTATATACCTTTCATGCACTTCGACACAATTAAGTATGTGGAAAAAAAATGATATGTTGACATCTATATGTGTGAATGTATGAATGTTCCTGAGATTTAGTATAATTCTATTCTTAAATTATGATTTTTAATTATTTGTATTCCTTAGGGTTGAAACTAACCTCTTGCAACTAGAAGGACTGTAACCCACATCAACTATATTTCCAGCCCACAACACAAGGATAATAAAAAGTTGCAAGGGATAAGTCAGAATGGTTGAAGCGTAACAGTTCCAGAGGAGAACAGAGGTGATCATTGAATGACCAATCGTGAGTCACCACAACACATTATTATCCATTGAATAAGATAAATGTAAGGAGAATTTAGTTCTAAGAAGGACTAACCAATGACATGAAATTCCCCAGAAAACACATCTCTCTCATGGTGGTTAACTATTAGGGGAAAAGTTTCAATTTAATTTATCTTCTTCTACTTTTCAATTATGGTTTTATGTTTCAAGACTAAGTTCTCTCCTTGTATTTGAGGGAGAGTGGATGGATACATTATGGTTCTATTTTCTAGTCCTGGAATGAATAAGACTCCTCATAGACCCTATATAGTGGGATCTATTGTGAGGATTAAATCTAGTTATCTAGTTAGTTGCCAATTACCAATTGATAGTTGATCATTGCCAATAGTTTATTTTTGGTATCAGTTGCATAGTAGATATGTATTGTTGAATGAGAAATCTTTAGTAGATTCTTGTCGGATTATAAGAGTTCAGAGTTTCTATGCAATAAAGGAGTTAATTTAATGTCTTAAATTTTTTATTAAGTAGTAAGTGTTTGACATCTACTGTTGAAGAAATAAATCAAGAAAGGGTCGCCTAAGGTACTGCTATCCACTCTATTTCTTATTATTAGATTACTTAATGCAAATTTGAATTTAGATTAAGACAGTTTCTAGTTACATGCATGTGGAATTCATGAATATGATTATTTAATTGAATTGAATTTGGTAGCTTTATGTTTGTTCATAATATGGAAGTTATTAGTTATAGTTAAGATTTAGTAGTTAGCAGTTACAAACTTAAGTGATAAGTACCTATAGCATAGGTAGTAGCTTAGGTTTATTCCCTTGTTTTGCAATTTAGCATTTTATTTCCTTTTCCAACTTTTACAATTTTTTGTACATGTGTAAACACCTATACTCAATTGATATAGGTGTGTCTAGAATCCATGAATGTGCATATAGTGCCAAAATTGTCAAAATATTACAAGACCTTGGTTGATAATTAAATGAAGCAGATGAACTGTTCAATTAGGAATCCATCCACTAAATTGTGTATGTACCTATAGCACCAAGTTAATCATACATTAGAGATGCCCTACATTTCTGGCTCTATTTCTAGGGATGGTGGTAATTTTAGGATTCTCCTATGTATTTTCAATTCTTTTTAAGCTTTCCTAGTTACCAATTTTGTTGTCAACATTAGGGTAAATATGTTTTAGTCATCAAAAACAACACGAGTTACTAAAACTATGCGAGAAACATTGAACTAAAAAGTCACAACCATTTCATTTGGAGGGAGAGAGACCTTCTAGGAATATTTTTCCCTCAACACACGAAGTATTAGAATATATTGGTGAAAATAGTGAACAAAGCGAGGGTATTCCTAAAGAAGAATCATCCTTGACACTAGTACTTACACTAAATAAAAAGGAGACTTTCTTTACATAAATAAGCATCATGGATGATGTAGCATTAGAAGACCCACCAAAGAATGTAACGTTTGAGTTCCCTATATCCAACTAGGAGAGGGCTACTTCTTTGAAGAACATACCTCCTTTAACACTACCTATCTTCTATGGGTGGGTTACATATGACCTAGACATATTTATTTTTGAGTTTGATGTGCTATGCCAAAGTTATGACTATACAACAAATACTCACAAACTCAAATTATTTCCAACAACACTAAAAGAAGCTACTCTAAGATGGTTCATGGGGTTGGGAAGAGATTTTGTTCCCAATTGGAAAACAATAAAAAAAAATTCTTGGAGAAATACCAGGATTAATGTAGTCATATATAGAAAGAGGGATGACATATTTAGGATGCCATAAAAGGAAGATGGATCTTTGGAAGATTATGTTGAGAGGTTTCAATTCTACCCCAAGAAATCCTATCAAAATAGGCTCTCTGATGAATCCTTCAAATTGGTACTCTTAAGGGAAGTTAATGAGTATTTTATGGATGCACTCAACCTCATTGGGGTAGGAGAAATATCACATTTACTATTTTATGAGATTTTCAAAGTATGTAGAAACTATTCCAAGTCCTTCACCAATAAGGTGAGAGGATACATGGCATTTCTATCAAAAAATCATCAACTGGAGTCTCAAGGGTGGAGCTGAGAAATATTATGTCAAACATGAAGGAGGATATCATGAGCCATTTGGCTACACAACTAGATACTCTCCACATCAAGAAAAAAAAGAGGAAGCAAAAGAAATCCTCACAAAATACTGCCCACACTGTCGAAAAAAGATCAATTACAAGTGTAAGAAGTTGGCTAGTATTTGTGAAGATACGCAAGGGAAGCCAAAATTTCATTCCTTGGAGGATGAATATGGTCAAGTGTTTTACATAGCTCAATCAAAACCATGGAAACCAAGACAAGGAATGCCCCAAGATCCCTTGAACTATTACATGTCGTTTCTAGTCAATAATATAAATTTACCTAGTTGGAACCCTCAATCTTGGACCAATGTGTAAAACTCAGAATGGAAAATGCCTCAATCCAATTGGAATCAACAACAACAAAAAATTTGGTCACCATAGAATTACCAAGGAGCTAGTTATAATTCTCAGTGAACAACCCAATAAAATCAATGACAATCTCAGTGGCAAAGAGGTCAAGAGTGGTAAAATCATAATTTCAATTATCAGTAGCCACAATAACCCCTTCAGCCACAATAGTAAGCCATAATGGTAAACCCAACAACAATTGCACCAATTCCCCTAAGAGCTTCTCAATTGACAACACAACCTACACCTAATCAAAATAATAAGCATGTCCAATAGGCTTATGCTAATGACACCATACAATACCCCACCTATGGGGTTGAGGTGAGTGATGTACACCTTAGACCAGAGAAAATGTTAGTTGGACCTTTATCTCCTTGCATCACTAAATTTACTAATGAATAACTCCTAGTAGAGTCCATAGAAAAAAAACCTAAGGAACCTGAGTCAAATCAGGTCAACCCAATAGCCATGAGTCTAGAGCCTTCATTCCCTAATATTTTAACAATCCTAAAACATCATTCACAAGTTGAAACTAATCTATTGGGACAACTCAAGGATGTTCATTAAGAATACCTTAATTGACCTTGTGGAAACCATTAATGTAATTACCAAAGAAGCCATGAAATTATTATAAATAATGGAGCTTATACCTACACCTACTATGCTACAGTTAGCAGATAGGTCTATAGTCAAGCTTTATGGAATAATAGAAGACTTGCTAATAACATTAGACTCATGGGAGTACCATGTAGACTTTATGGTGTTGTAATCTAAAGCTAATCTTGCTGGATATCCCCTGCTCTTAGGGAGACCTTGGTTGGAAACTGTAGATGCATTTATAGGTTGTAGGTTTGGTAATGTGATAATTTCCAATGGAAATGTAACTAAGAAATTAGCCCTCTATCCACCTGCCCAACCACATGCAGATTTGGAGCAACTTGTATGGCCTACCCTAGATGAGGAAGACCAATATCAATTACAAACTTAATGACTATTGAACATAGTCCCTTGTTATAAAACCAAGATGAAGATGAACAGATTGCAAACATCATGTAGAACAATTATGGTAGAGACTCGCATCAACATGATTGTCTAACATGTTTGCAAGGCCCCTATAGGACATAATTCTCGCCAATACATCTAAGTCCATTTCAAAAAAATTATACACCTTATTTCCACACCATTGTATTCCAAATATAATAGGTCTTTAAATTTCATTTGTTCAAACATCATCCTTTACTTTAGAGATTATGCCAAACAAGACAGTAAATGTAAACAACCAATTGACTGCTACACAACAAACTTCACTATTGAATGTGTTGCAAGCACATGCAACTACATTTTTATGGGATTACCATGATATGAAGGGTATAGACCCAACCTATGCATGCATCACATTTACATCACTGAAAGCTATAAACCATTTAGGAAACCCCAAAGGAGAATGAACCCTGTAGTCTATGACATAGTCAAAGAAAAATTACAAAACTTGTTGGATGTAGGATTCATCTATCCAATCTCTGAAAGTCAATGGGTGTCTCCACTATTGAGTGTACCTAATAAAGGAGGGAAATGGAGATTTTGCATAGACTATCATGAGTTGAATGCATCAACTATAAAAGAACACTTTCCCCTTCCATTCATTGACCAGGTAGTAGATTAATTAGTTGGAAAAAAATACTTTTCCTTTTTGGATGGGTTGAGTGGATACAATCAGATTAAGATAGACCTAGAAAGCCAAGGCAAGACAACCTTCACATGACCTTGGGGTACATATGCTTACTCTTTCTTACCATTTGGGCTATGTAATGAACCTATCACCTTCCAAAGGGCAATACTGAGCATATTATTAGACTTTGCTCATGGTTCCATGGAGGTTTACATGTATGATTTTATAACTTATGGGAATACCTATGAAGAAGCACTTTCCAATTTGGAGAAAGTACTACAAATATTTTGAGATCATCATCAGTTCTTGATTCATGATAAATGCTTCATGATGATGACAAGGGGAGTAGTTTTGAGACATTTTTTTCCAATAAGAGAATCCAAGTAGACCCCCAAAAAATGGAGATAATATCAGCATTGCCTATACCCTAGAAACAAAAGGATGTTAGAAGATTTCTTGGCCCTCCTAGGTACTACAAAATATTCATACAAGATTCAATTAAACTTGCAACACCACTATTTATCTTATTTTCTAAAGACATAAAATTTGAATAGGCACCTACTTCTCAACATTCATTTGAATCTCTCAAGGAAGCACTAACCAAGACCCCTACCTTAAGAGGACCAAACTAGAATTTACCTTTCCATATCCATACATATGCTTCTTATTTTTCCATAGGAGTTGTGCTAGTACAAAAGGATAAAAATATTGAGTATGTCATTTATTATATCATTAAAAATATCCATGGGGAAAAACTCAACTATATAATAACTGAGAAGGAGATGTTAGTATTGGTTCATGCAATCAACAAATTCAGAAATTGCATTATAGGGTATTATGTATTCATACATACTGACCATACAATAATAAGGTATCTAATAAACAAACCAATAGTTGGTGGCAGGATTTTAAGGTGGTTACTGCTACTTCAAGAATTTGATATAACTATTATGGACAAGCCAGGAAAAGCCAATGTAGTATCAAATTTCCTCTCTAGACTGCCAACCAAATTTGAAGAAGAAGTTGTAGATGATTCATTCCCAAATGAGAACCTATTTTATCTTTCTATGCATAGACCTTGGTTTGCAGACATAACCAACTACTTGGTAGAAAGGAAAACACCACCACATATCCCACCAAGAGAGAAAAGGCAATTAGTTCAAAAAAAATTTCCTTACTCATGGATAGCTAGATATTTATTCTACACAAGGCCTGACAACATAATGAGAAGATGCATTAGAGAAGATGAAGTCTATGATATCCTTAGAGCATTCCATGATGAACCTTCTAAGGGGACACCTTTCAGCAAATAAGACATTAACTTTTAAGATTTTGAACTTTGGCTATTATTGGCCAACACTTCATAAGATGCAATCAATTACACCAAGAGTTGTGATAGATGTTAGAGAATGGGAAGACCAACAAGGATAAATGAGATGCCATTACAACCACAACTAGTAATAGTACCATTAGATAAATGGGGACTAGATTTTTTTGGTCCCATCTCTCCAACATCAAATAATAAAGAATACATATTGATCTGTACAAATTACCTTTACCAAATGGGCGGAGGCTAAATCTTTGCAGTTTACAAGAGATGGGAATGTGGCCAAATTTATCTATGAAGATATATTCAAAAGATATGGTGTTCCTATAGAGATTATCACAGACCAGGGACCATAATTTACATCAGATCTGATCATAAGACTAGTGTAGGAATATGGGATCAAACATAAAAATTCTACACCTTACCATCCTCAATAAAATGATCAAGTGGAGGTCACTAATAGAGAAATTCAAAGCATCCTTATAAAGATAGTGCAACTCCACAAGAACGATTGGGCAACTAGGTTACCTGAAGCATTTTGGGTTTACATGACAACCTAGAAGATAACAATAGGTTTTACACCATATGAATTGGTGTATAGTAAAATGGTAGTACATCCAATAGAATTTGAATACAAGACTCTAAGGATAGCATTCAAATTGGGCATGGACTTATCAACAACATAGAAGGAGAGGTTACATAACCTCAATGCATTAGATAAAATTAGAATGGAAGCCATACACCATACTAAAATCATCCAAAAATAAAGGATGCATTAGCATGACCAGTTTATTAAAAT
The DNA here is from genome assembly GCA_007115665.2 of Sequoiadendron giganteum. Lineage (NCBI taxonomy): Eukaryota > Viridiplantae > Streptophyta > Pinopsida > Cupressales > Cupressaceae > Sequoiadendron > Sequoiadendron giganteum. The sequence continues at coordinate 467,983,927 of CM021100.1, forward strand.
GAAAGAATTCAATGCAAGTGATTGGGCTTTACTATATGACTCAAGGTACAAATATTACAAAGGGAAACTATAGACTAGATGTCTTGGGCCATGTGAGATAAAAATAGTCTTTCCAAATGGATCGATTTAGTTACAAATAATTGATGATGTACGGTTTTAATTGCTAGTTAATGGCCACAGGTTGATGCTACAAATGTCCATTATAGAAGGATGAATTCATTTTATCACTACAACATTAATTTGATCCACATATATAAAATTCATTGATAGAAACACATAGTTCTTCATAAATATTAGTAGACGAGCAACACATCTCACCCACTAACATTTCATAGGTATAATTTTATCACACATCTCACATGTACACACTACACATGTGACATTCAACAAATTTTACTTTCTGAACCAGTAGAAGAAGCAACTAGGACCTGCAGCATCACACCCCTAGCTGACAAAACTATAGAAGGGACATGTTACTACATGATCCTATATCACTTTCTTGTCATTCATTCCATATAAACTCATATCAATTACATATCCATCTGCACATGCAGTCGTATACCTTACACTTCATTGTATT
>CM021100.1:467984606-468068246 GCA_007115665.2 Sequoiadendron giganteum
ATGAAACTAACCTCTTGCAGCTAGAAGGACTGCAACCCACAACAACTAGATTTATATCCCACAACACAAGGACCACAAACACTTGCAGGGGAGAAGTTAGAATTATTGAAGCATGATAGTTCTAGAGGATAATGAAGGTGATCATTGAATGATAAATCATGACTCACCACAACACATTATTATCTGTTGAATAAGATGACTGAAAGGAGAAGAAGTCTATTTTGAGTAGGACTAACCCATGACATGGCATTCCCCAAGAAACATGTCTTTATCATGGTGGTTAACCTTTAGAGATAGATTTTCAATTTAGTTTATCTTCTTCTAATTTTCAATTATGTTTTTTTGTTTCAAGAATAAGTCATATCCCTATCTTTGAGAGAGAGTGGACGAATACATTATAGCTTTTTTTCAGTCCTAGAATGAATAAGACTCCTCACAGACCCTATATAGTCGGATCTATTATGAGGAGTAAATCTAATTATCTACTTAGTTGCTAATTATCAATTGATATTTTTTTATACCATAAGCAACATTTATAGGGTGTCGTACCATTTACACATCAAGCCTCAAGGGCCAAAAAAGATCAAGTCCCAAAAAACTAAAAAAACACTAACAAAAAAAAACCACAAACACATCAGACCAATAGTCGATAGAAACACTAACTAGAATTCTCCCAATTTTGAGAGAGGACATTAACAACATCCTCCCCAACCCATTCAGGACCATCATTCACTGCCTTTTCCATCTTGTCCTTAAGCAAAACAAAGAGGGTGCTAGTCACACAGTGGACCAACTTGATAGTAAACCGAGTCAAGCCACTAAACTTCTTCTCAAGATTCACCATCCGCTCCAGCAACACACTGTGATCAGCCTCTTTATCCACTATCTTCGCTATGTTAGCACGCTCCACATCCTAAGGGTCAGAGGACTAGGAAGCCGAGTTCTCATTAAGCATTTTATTGAAAGTCGAAAAGTTGCTAGGCCCTTCAACAAAATCCTCCTCTTCCTCATTCCTATTAACTTTGTTGTTAGACCACTCCTCATCAGAAGAAATTTCCCTAATCTACACTTATTATTTTTTGGAAACCTACTAGATCTCCTAATGTTGGTATTTTCAACCCCAATCTCCACTGTAGCAGCAACCATGGTATCCCCCTTGGAATATTTTCCCATCACTTTCTTCCCTCTACTGTCAGTGGTCGGCGACTCCACCAAAACTTTCCCCTCATCCTTCAGTTTTTTCTTTGCAGTAGGTTTATTTTCAATCTTGGCAAGGGTAGACTTAAACTTGCAAAGTCTAGCTACAACATTAGACTAGGAAATCCCTGCACTCCCCTTCAAATTTTTGGTAGCCAGTTTAGGCTTAGGGGTATCAATAGTCAAAAGAGGGGTTTTTCTTTTGGGACCCTTAGACTCAACTAGGGAGATATTGGTCTGATTAGGCAGTTTAATTTCCTCAATGCAGAAAATGGAAATGGGTTTAAGCAAGCAGAGCATGAAATGAAAGTGATAAAGCCTCAAGATGAGGCCTTGGTGGAGTGGAAGGGGAGGAGAATCCTTAGGGTTTTGGGTAACAGATTCAATGCACTTCTCAACAAAGCTTTCCAAATTAGTAACTAAGAAAAATGGGAAGCTTAACAATATTTTATGGTGAAGGTGATTCAGGAGAGGAAAATGATAGAAAAAGAAATATTTATATCTACCCTCTAAGGTGAAATACTTCATGAGAGTGAGACAAACCTAGTCCTAGGGTCATGGGAGAGCTTCTCTTTCGAAGCCAAACTGAGAGTGAATAGGTTTTCCATTACCCACAAAAAAAGTGTTAAGGATTTCATTATCTCAAGCCTTTGTGTGCTTAGGATACTTCTTCCTAGTGCACAATATCCCTGTCGCCTGAGAAATCACCTCTTCATTCACCTCGAAGGAGATACAACTCACTGTAAGTCTTCTTTCTTTCCAAGAACTTGTAAATTGCGTAGACAACTTTGGATCATGACCCACCAAGCTTTCCATCAAAGGCACCAACCCACCTGCAACACAGATATGCCAAACCAGTGAGTCCTTGTGAAATTCCCCACAATCATCTGGCTCCTTTCTCACCCTATCGCCACCCATATCGCCACTTTGCACACTAAAAAATTAGGAACTCTATAAGAGAAAAAGGTTAGAATTTTTGAAAAAGTGAGAGGTCTCCCAATCACTAATATTTTAAAGCCAAATTAGAATGCCTTAGGTAATCAAGACTGTGTACCAAACACATGCTTGAAGAGTAAAATCCCAAAAGGAAATCCTGACTATCTCATTAATGAAAATCTCCAAACACTTGCGGCAAAGTATGCATAAAATGATAAAATTAATCAGTTTGCCAACCACGTTGCCTTTGTACAAGTACTGATGAAATTTAGTCGTGGGGCCAAATTTAGAATTCCCTAAAGTCCTACCTTTTCTCAATAGAAACAAATTATCCAAATTGATAGGAAAAATCAAAGCTTCACATCATAATTATTTTCACATGAAATTTGAAATCAAAAATCTGCAAGGATATGAGAAAGCTAAGACAAGACCCCAAAAAAAGATTGCATAAGGCCTGACCAAACTTAGTTGTAACTTCAATGTACTCTCCATTACTACTCATAACTAGCTCTTTAATATCGATTTCCACCCCAATATTCAAAATTTTTGACTTGTTTGACACCTCAGCAATCAAACTCATCCACAACACCCAATAGACAAGAATGTGGACCCCCCAAAAGGCCATAGCAAATGAAAAATTAGGTATCATCATGAAAAATACATGTTCCTTGCTCCTTAAATATTAAACCTTGTATACCTAGCGGTAGGTTCCCCATGTTCTTATAGTTCACTTAGAATCTCTCTAATGGGTGCCTAAATTAGCCAAAGCATCAACAACTTGATTACCCTCCCGAAAAATGTGGGTAGCAACCTTCATATTTAGCTTAGACACCAAATGATTTATATCTAATATGTCCTTTGTACTCCATCCTAGCAATCTTCCCAAATTAACAACATCAATCATTGACTTAGAATCCCCTTCAATATGTAGATTCTCAATCCCCATTATGAAAACTAATTGTATGCCCTTTAGCAGCGCCCTTGCTTCCACAATCATGGAGGCCTAAATCCCTATTCCCCCTAAGTAACCAGCCACGAATTTACCCCTCCAGTCTCTTATTATGCCTCATATACTTTCCCTGCCCGGGTTGCCCTTAGCAGCTCCATCAAAATTGAGTTTATGTCAACCATGGTCTGGGGGTTTCCAGACAGTGTCTCGTCTACCCTAGGACCTAGAATTGTCAAAATAATTAGCCTCAAGATTCAAATTCCAAGCTTTATCCATTTTAATTTCCCACTTAGTAGGGGCTTTGTCTAGGGTTTTCCCATTGAAAATCGAGATGTTTTCAGAAATTAACCTTGAGCCTATACCAAAAACCTCCTTAGGGCTCATCTCAATATTCCTGAATATCATGTTGTTCCTCTCTTTCCACAAGCACCAACAGATAATGGGGGGAACGTAGTTCTAGATCTCATGTGGTAAGGGATGATGGAAGGGCCCAAAAAAACCCAAAATAGAGGATTTAATGTCCTTTCTCATAGTCCACTGAATGCCTAAATGCTCTAGAGGTAGCTCCCACATAGTAGCAACAAATAGGTAGTACGAAATTCAGTGATCCATAGATTCTTTATCACACTTGCATAGCAGGCACCCATTAGGGATTTGCAATCCCCTTTTCCTTAGATTATCTTGAGTAAGGATTCTATTATGGGAGGTTGTCCACCAATTTTATTTTATTTTCAGGATCACATGTCTATTCCAAACCTATTTCTAGGGTCTATGTTCAATCCCTTGGTCTGACAATAGATTGTAAGTCGACTTAATAAAAATATTACCCTACTGATCTTTAGTCTAGTAGAAATTATCCTCCATGTTGATTAATGATAATCTAGTAAGGGAGAGTAGGTCTTGTAGAGAATTAGCTAGAGAACACAACTCATGAGACAAAGGGCAACAAAGAGTTATATCTTTCCACCTCCTGGCACCAAGTTTTCCAAGCAAGTAATCACTAATGTAAAAGTCAAAGAAGAGTTATGTCAACCTCACAAGGTTCCTAAATTTAGAGAGAACAAAGGGGGTGTCTAACAACCAAGGGTTTTCCTAGAATCTAATACTATTACCATTCCCAACCTTCCATTTCATCCTTGTCCTGAGAAAACCCTACAATTTGCAAATGTTCTTGCAAACCAAAGAACCTGAAGGATGATCAACAGAGAGGAAATTAATCAAAGGTCTATTTTAAAGATACTTAGCATTTGTGATCTTCCACCAATCATTTGTATTCATTAGTTGGTCCCAACCCACCTTAGCCATCAAAGCCTTATTGGTGCAAAGGATATTCCTGATCCCAAGCTGAACACAAAGTTTAGGTTTACAGACTTTGTCCCATCTAACCAGAGAAAAAAAATATTTTCCTTGGTCTACGACCATAGGAAATTCCTTTAAAAAAATTCAAACTTCTCAGCAATATATCTGGGGATCTTGAAGATGGAGAGGAGGTAAACATGGATTCCTTGGAGAGCAACAAACATAAGCTGTAGTTTTCCAACATGACTAAGAATGGAGCCTTTCTATCCAGCCAACTTCCTTTGGATCCTTTCAAGAAACGAGTTCTAGAAGTCAAGAGTGACTTCCTTGATAGTAAGGGGTAAACCAATATACACCGATAGGAGAGAGCCACCCATACATCTCAGAATAATAGTTACCCAAGCTTGGAGATAAGAAGTGTTGTTGAAGAAGTAAATCATGATTTTATTATAAGTAATGCATTGTCCAAAACAAGCAACATAGTTATTGAGACAACTTTTCCATTTCTTGGCTTCAATCACAGAGGCTTTTCCAAAGATAAATGTATCATCCACAAATTTTTGTATAATAGTTAGATCCAAAGAAGAGGCAACCTTAACACCCCTAATAGACCCCTCTAACAATAGCTTAGTTATGTTCTTGCTCAAGACATCTGCAACTATGATAAATAAATAGGGTGAGAGGGGATCTCTCTATCTGATACCTCTCCCATCATTAAAGAAACCACAAGGTGCCCCATTAATGAGAATAGAGTACTTCACCATGGTAATTTATTCCATTAAAAGGTTGACCACCCCTTGGTCGAAACCAAACTTAGCTAAGACTTTGGGGATAAATTCCCATAACACCTTGTCATATGCTTTTGAAATATCCAATTTGAGGACCATACTGGAATTCTTGCATCTGTCCATTAAGTGAAGTAATTCATGAGTAGCTATAGTAGCATCCAGAATATGACGACTAGGAAGAAAACCCTTTTGGGTAGGGATAATAATTTTTTTCCAGAAGGGGTTTAAAATGATTTACCAAAATTTTAGAAAAGATTTTATAAATAGTATTGCATAGGCTGATGGGCCTAAAGTCGATCATTAACTGGGGATCAACAACCTTGGGAATCAAGGCTATAAAGGTGTGGTTCAGTTGTTTGAGGAGCTTACCAGAGGTGAAGAAATCTCTAGCAGCCAAGACAAGGTCCTCACCAACAATATCCCAAAACAAATTGAAAGGCTGGGGCGAAACCATCTGGACCAAGCGCCTTATAGGCACCCATGCTCAAATTTTCCAAATAGACTTCCTTAGGAGTGACAACATTGAGGATGCTAAGTTTATCATCCTGGGTAATGGTGGTTGAAAGAGGATCCAGCAGCAAATTTTCCATAGTCAGAATGGGAGCCTCACTAAGAGCTAAATAAGCCCTCTAGAAATAGTCTGCCGCCAAAAGACAGATCTAGGAAGGCGTATTGACCACATCCCCCTACTCATTTTGTAGCTTGGTTATCTGATTCCTTTTCTTGTGTTTTAGAGAAGAAATATGAAAAAAAGAGGCATTTCTATCCCCTTATTGCAGCCATTGAACTCTAGATTTTTGTTTCCAAAAAATTTCCTCTTTCCTTAAAAAATTTTCCCACTCCCTACGGCTCTCTCTTTCTTGATCGCAAGTTGGCAAGCTGAAATCCACTTCTTCCATCCTTTTTTGGATGGTATTCAAATTGTCCCCAAGGGCTCCTTTTTCCTGAAAGACATTCCCAAAAACTCTTTTATTCCAAACTTTCACCATATTTTTGATATGTTTAAGTTTTCAAAAGACCCTAAACATGGGGGAGCCATGTACAAGAATGTTCCACCAATCAAAAATTTTATTCCTAAAATCATGATGGAAGTTCCACATTAACTCGAACTGAAAAAGGAAAGGTTCGATAGCAGATTGATCATTCATGACTAGCAATAGAGGGTTATGGTGAGAAATAGTCCTGGGCAAGGCAAGAAGATTAGCACTGAGCAAGGCCATCCAATTACGGGAACAAATAAACCTATCCAATCTGAATTGAATCAATCCATCCCCAAGATGTCGATTTCTCCAAGTAAAGGATTGACCCAATAAGTCAATGTCAACCAAGCCAGTAACACTCAAAAAATTTGTCAGATCAGTCATGCTATCAGAATAGTCCACTAGACCACCACTTTTCTATGATGGGTATAAGGGAGAGTTGAAATACCCAACAACCAACCAACGAGACCCCTCGTTATTGTTTATCCAATTAGAGAGGTCCTACCAAAGGGAATTCCTGACATTCCTCTGGTTAGGGGCATAGACATTAATAAGTGACCACGATCCACTCGGGTAAGAAAACAAGACTCCCACACTACTTTGGCAGTGAAAAATTTTAGACCCATTGATCTTGTTAGGGTTCCATAACACAACAAGCCCACCAGATGCACCCTCAGTGTCACTACAAGAGTAAAGGGCACCCAACCAAATATACTTAGCAATATTATCAAAATTATCTTTCTTAATTTTAGTTTCTTGTAAGAGTAAAACATCAATCTTATGCTCTAAAACATAGTTTTTCAACACAAGCTATTTATGAGAGTTATTCAGTCCTCACACATTACATGACAAGACCTTCATTTATGACCCTTCTTTTAGGACACTTCCAATTTCCTTTTTTTACCAATGTATATCTCTTTTGATGTCTCCCTCTTCTTGGTCTATAATTGGCTGAGCCTTCCTAGTTTAGAGTCGCCACCCACATCCACTTTCCTCTATTTCTCTTTTTTCTTTGGGGTTGACCAAAACTCTTCCTCCAAATTTTTCTCTTGGGTCAAACCCATCGATTCCATATCAACCATCTCATTTTTAACTTTATCAATCTATTCCTTCATGATTTCATCTTCTTCACCTCTGGTCACACTTGGCCCAACGGGAAGGTTAAACCCATCAACCTTTAGGGAATCATCAAAATCAACATCCTCCTAAAGAACCCGACTAGGGGAGGGAGCCTTAACCCCCTAAACCCCACAATCAGGTAGAACCTCGGTCAAAGCAGGAACAACAAAAATGAGAACCAAATCCCCATGGGAGGCTTCCTTTCCAATATAGTGACACACAATGTTTACCAAGGGGTCAACCAGATTGGGTGAGACAAGTTTGGTGAGGGAGTCAACAATATTCATAATTTCATCTTCAAAGGGATAGTGGTCTTCAACAACAAACTCACTAGGGTTAGGCTTGCGATTAAAAGAAGATTTGCAGTCAGAGATTAAGTGGCCAGGTTTAGCACATTTTTGGAAAAAAACTACAACGTTCTCATAACAGACCAAACTTAGATCATAGCTTCACAGAGGTGGTAGAGATTTATGCACTTCAATATTGACAGAAAAACGAGAAAAAACTAACCTGGATTTGGACCGAGTAATGGATTCTAAAGTTATGAATTGTCCCAAGGGATCCCCAATGCATTTGAAAATGGATTCATCCTAGTACTCCAGAGGCAGGCCAAGCAAATAGACTGAAACCGATGTCGAGTTATTAAGATCCATTGAAGGGTCAAAACTCGGCTTCCAAGGACATAAAGTCGAACTATGTTTTCCATACACCCAAGGGCCATAAGAGAGGATCATGACCAAGTCTTCTAAAGCTATGAATTTGAAAAGGAAAATCCCACCTGTCATAGCACAAATGTCCACACTTCATTTGAGATGCCATTTAGTAGAAGCCCATCTTCAAACCATATCCACTGAAGGTCTGAAGGAGAGGGAATGATCTACCACCAAATTTTCCATAGAGGAAACAATCCTATCATTGATTGAATCAAGGATAGAAAATTCAGAGCTCATAGCAACTACTTCTTCTTTAGGGTGAGGAGAGGGGCCCTATGCATGCTGACTACCATTAGTTAACACATTATTCCAATCTTTAAATTTTGATAAGATAGTGGCTACCATCAGTTCCACACCAGATAGAACCAGAATCATGGGTGACCTAGGCTGATCCGGAATCAAGGGAACAAACAAACTAGACAAGCCAAGAGTGGCTCCCGAGGGACATCAACCTACATGCAACTGGGTGAGGCTCAGGTCAGAGGAGGACAAAGGGGTACCATGGGGTACCCCCAACGCAAAATCCACCATGCATGCAAGTAGTTCAAATGCAGGTGGAGGAGAGAGAAGCGGGAAAAGTGACTTCAAAAATTCATTCTTATCAATTGATATTTGATCATTGCTATTTGTTGTTTTTCTCTTATCAATTGCACAATAGATATGTTTTTCTAAGCAAGAAATATTTAGTAGATTTTTGTTAGATTGTAAGAGTTTAGAGTTTATATGCAATAAAGGAGTTAATTCAATATCGTGAATTTATAATTAAGTAGTAAGTGTTTGACATATTTTTTGGAAGCAATAATTCAAGAAAGGGTCACTTGAGGTGCTGCTATCCACTCTATTTATTGTTATTAGATTAATTAATGCATTGTTGAATTTAGATTAAGATAGTTTTCAGTTACATGCATGTGGAATTCATGAATATAATTCTATAATTGAATTGAATTATGTAGCTTGATGTTTGTTCATAATCTGGAAGTAATTATTTATAGTTTAGATTAAGTAGTTGGAAGTTGTAGACATATGTGATAAGTACTTGTAGCATAAGTAGCAGCTTAAGTTTATTCCCTTGTTTTGCAATTTAGCGTTTTATAATTTTTTGTACATGTGTAATTAGCTATACTCCATTGATATAGGGCATGTTTAGAATCCATGAATGCACATATAGTGCTAGCACTATAAAAATATTACAAGCCCTTGGTTGATAATTAAATGAAGCCTCTTATAGAAGATGAACTATTGAATTAGGAATTGACCCTCTAAATTGTGTGTCTACTTGTAGCACCAAGTTAATCATACATTAGAGAGGCCCTAAAAATTTCACCCCCAATAATGTCGTGCAACCCTAAGTAGCCTAGTAATACCCATGTAAGTAAATTGAGTACTACGATAAACATATGCCTCCAATGTGGAATCCAAAAGCATGAAAACCCAAAGATTAATAGAAAATTTAGTCCCTAGTGGAAATAAAAGTAGGAATAATGGTATGAATTTAAAATTATGAGTAAGGAACCAAAATAATCCATAAGAAGGGACAAGGATCCATAACTAGGTATGGAACCAAAATTATGGATAAATTCATAAAGATATTAAACAATTTGGAAAAAAGGGAAGCGTGATGCCCGCAAATGTAATAGAAAGGGGAGAGCTTAGGGTAATTCTCTTAATGTGAATATGTGACCCTGAAGATGTGACATATAGAAAAGGGTAAAATATGATGTCCCCAAGCATAAATTCTAAAGATGCAGTATTTAATAGAATCACATAAACTGTTAGGAGAAAAGAATGATTCTCCCTAAGTGTAACAATTATGGAAACGTAAGATCAATATGACATGAGGTACTTTCTGATTCTTCTACAATTGATATTTGACTCTATAATTATATATATCAATGTAAGACCAAGAGATAAATGTAGAGTTAAAAATTCCACACCCTTTATAGTTTATACTCTATAAATTGCACCCATTTTAGTGTCTTCTCTTGTAATATGTTTAGGTCTCATTTAGCCACTTGACCTCAATCAAAGTGTAAATTGTTTCATTCTCTATGTTTTTATCAAATTATATTTTTTATATGGTATCCCACTTCACATTCATTAATTTCATCACATTTTGTTTATCCTAAGCTATTGGAATTTAATCTAGGTGTGGAGACATTGCCTCAATAATGGATTTGTCTATTGAGAAACTAAAAATAAAAAGGTTGACTATAAGTCATAAGATAATATTTTGACACAACTTCAAATAAATAATTTCTATGAATTAATTTTGTGACCTCCCAAGGAGGGCTCCCATAATTGTTCCTTTTGGCACCATTTAACCAATGAATTGACACAATTTCAAAATTCTCTTTCTCATTGATAAATAACATATAAAGTTTCATAAAATTCTATAAATCTTCCATCTCAAATTTTCTCTCAAGAAGCTTGTTGGTTATTGTCATGCTATTAATTATCTCTCTCACTCAAAGATCTCATTCTTCTTCATTCTCTTCATAATTTATATCCCATTAAATATCTATAAAATATTTTAAAAACTAACATCCTGTTGTATGATTTATCATACTTTGTTATTACAATTTTATCACCATTTATGTTGCAACATTTCAAGGTTTTATTTTATTTGATGAGTTGTTGTTCCTTGCACCCACACCTCATTTTTCTTTCTGAAAAAATGGGGCCCCCTTTTTTGTGTCATTTTCTCTCATTTTAGCCTCATTGTATTTTTTTTATTTTTGTTCCCTTTTTCCCTTTCCCTTTTCTTTCCTTTTCTTTTCCCTTTCTTTCCTTCTCCCTTTATTTTTCCCCTTTCTTCTGAGTGTTTTGTCGAATTTTGATATTTTAGGCTTCCCCATACTAGAATTCCAAATGGATTAGGGTCAATCTCTAAGTTATGTCTGTTGCTCTATGTTGGATTTTTCCAATTCAGACTTTCACATGTCGGGATGTTCATTAAAGTGAACCCCGAATCCTAAAATCTCGATGACAAAAGTGTCTTTTTGCATCGGTCGTTGAGCCAGTCACATCTATTAGGCACATTTATTTTATTGACAATGTATTTAGTAAGATATTAATAGGGGTGGTTGGTATTCATGGAATGGTTTTATGTTGTATTTTTTCATTGATATGATTATTGGCAACATGAGCATGAGATACACAGTGTACAAATACAGTGTTTTCATTGATGTCAACATTGTGGTTTGGTATGAAGATTGATGTGTAGACTGATTGGTAAAGCATGAGCATGCATAAAGATGTTAATCCATTGTATAGATGCAAGAAGTTTTGATATGGTGCATACAGTTGAGTTGAAGAATTGGATAAGTGTCATAAGATAGTTTTTAGTGTACAAGACATCCATTTTTTGGTCCGTATTGGTTTGGCTTGAAGAATTTTTCTCTATAGTTCTAAGGAAATTTTGTTGGATGTCAGAGGAGTCTAAATACAAACTCTCATATTTTTTTGTCCTTTGGTGCAGAAGTTATGAGTAACAAAATATCAGGTTTTCTAGTGACAATGTTTGCCAATGTAAAGTATGCATTTTGATTGGTTCGCACTTCATAGAATAAAATCTGGTCTTACAGATTTTTGGAAGTGTGTACAAGTTTCATTTTCATCTAATTTCCAAGTGGTTTGAAGTTTGGACATTCGCATGTTAGTTTGTGGTTGATCAGTTAGCTTATTTTGGTGTTAGGTCTTTAGCGGCATTGACCTAATATAATTTAAGTTGTGTGGAGTTTAAAAAACTATTGATCCATTATGTGGGAGCTATTATAGGTCCATGCCAACCTATTTGGATTCATTAGAAGTTTTGATTTTAGCATGAAGCATGTTTTGAGCTCACAAGTTATATTTTGCATAATACATCTAATTAGGTCAACCTAATTGATGTTGCAGATTTTTGTGGATGTGATGGATATATATGTAAGCTCATTTTTGGTGTTGTGGAAAATTGAGAAGTGATATGAATGAATATTATGATAAGTTTGTGAATTCCTAATATTCAAAGTGTGAATGTGAAGTGAATGGAGAGCAGAGTAGAGTGTTAGAGTAAAGTGATATGAAGTGTGTTGATTTAGTGTTTTGAGCCTTAGTGGAACTGTATTCCAACATATTATAGATGCATTCACAATATTTCAATATTGGATGTGTGTCACCCCTCTCTTTTATCTTTCTTTCATTTTATGGGCAGTGAGTCCACTAGATAGTGAGTCCACCTGACAGTGATCCATTCTATAATATGGTCTAACTAGTTATAATATATTGTGAGCTAATCCTCACCATGGTTTTTCCCTCTTTGGGTTTTCCACGTAATTTGGTGTTCATGTGTTGGGTGATCCTACAATACTGGTTTACAATTTTTGGGAAAACTGGACACCGGACTGATTTTTTTTAACTAAATCTTCACTTTCAGGCTCCTATAGCAGCTAAACCATGAGAAATTTGAAGATGATGAAAACTAGTGATTTTTGACATTTTGTCTATAGATTCTAAATATATTTTTTTCAAAAAATTTGGAATTAGATTTCACTTCTTTTTCCATCTCCTTCGAAAACTAGTTTTTTTTTTTTAAAACAACATTTTTAAGGAGTGACGCTCACCATATACAACATAAAAATCTTTGTATGAAGGATAAAATTATAATTTTTTTGAATTTAGATTTTTAACTACGATATCTAGCACTTTCATTTTGTTTCATAGTGTTTTATTAAATATTTTTTCCTTAATCAATTTTTGAAGTCAAACCAATTACAATTGAAACATAGGCAGACTGTATACAACATAGCTTTTTTTTGTATGTATCAAAAAAAATATTTTTTTAATGGATCAAGAACATCAATACCCAGCCTGAACATTTTTTTTGAAATTTTATTTTTATAATCTACTATTTTTCCACATGTCCAGAACAAAGATCTTGATTTTCGGTGAAAAACCTATATTTAATAAAACTAAAAAAACACATAGATAATAAAACCAAAACATATTAAAATTATATTTGTTGGATAGCTCATTCTGAGGACTACCATGATCATTTCAAATAAATTTTAAATGAATTCATTTGATCCTTCAAAAGGTAATTCATTTGATCCCACAAAAGGTAAATCAAAAGTGAATTTTTATCAACATTTTGATAGGTGTAAAGGAGACTCCATTGTAGGTATGGTTTAAAACTAGCGGGGTTCTATCCAAGGGGGTTTGATCTAAGGTGGTTTGATCAAACCCTCTTCAATTGAAATCCTTAAAATGGAAGTTTACAAGGCTTAAATCATTATATTTTCTGAAAATATGTGATTTTAGCAAAAATCAGAATCTCGCAAAAATTGTAAACAATCTTTGTGGGATCACCCTGTTATGTGCTTTGATGGTTACTTTCATTTCTTAAGTGGTTTCAGAGAATACTGTTTCACCCCCCTCTTAGTATTCTAGGTGTTCAAATTTTTTTATCAGAGCTTTGTTCCTTGAAAGAATCTTAATCACTTGGGGATGGTCTTGTAGGTTGAACACATGCCTATTAGAACATATCCTACTCCTCTAGAAGAAATTCCTACAGTTGGATTCATAGAAGAAGATTGAATGGTTGACATGAATGGAGAACTCATAATTAACCTTAAAGATTTGGAAAGGACCGAAGGTGAAAATATAGATCTGAAGGAAAATGTCAAGGAAGCATATGAATGCATCAAAAAGCTAAGAGATCAAATCAATAAGCTTAGAGAAAGACATAAGGAGGTTAATGAGTAGCTAAAGCAAGAAAATGACACAATTAATAGTATATAAGTGCAAGTTGAAGAAAAAACAAGAATTTAAGAATGCTTGAATGCTAAGGTGAGAAGAAAATATGAAGAATATTCAAAACTTGAACAAGAAGTTGTGAATCTGAGATCAGATCTGGAAAAAGAGAATGGTCAAGAAGACAAATTTAAGAAGAGATCTATCATGCTTGCTGAGATGATTGAAAACCATAAAGGATCTAAGGAAAAAGGTGGATTATGATTTGAAAAAGGAGAAATTTTAAAAGTAGATCAGACACCAAATACTGGAAATAATAACAATGAACACAAGAAGATTGAAGACAAAAAGAGCAATGGAAAACAGGTCCAAAATTAGAAGAATGAAGTCAAAAGACCACCGATTGGATAACCAAATGCACAAAGGTACCCATCTTCTAATTTCTTTTTTACTCTTTCAATAAATTTGGACATAAGGCTCTAGAGTGTAGAAGCAAAATGAATCAAAATGTTCTAGCTTTTCCCAGTCAATACTTGATATGCAAAATATTGGGTCATAAGGCTAGTGAATACAAAAATCCGATGATGAATGGCTATAACAATGATACGGTGTTTCAATATTTTAATGGCTACTAATACACATGCAATGGATTTGGGCATAAGGCTAATCAATATAGATCTAGAATGAATGGAAGTAAGCTTGTTCAAAAGAATGTCATATGTTACAATTGCAATAGACCAAGACACATTTCCAAGTTTTACATAAGCAAGATTGTGAAGAAGGATAATCTAGTAAAGAAGAATGACCCTATGAAAAAGATCGATTCGTTAGAGACAAAGAAAAAGATGAACAAGATATGGAAAAGGAAGGAAGAGACAAAGGTCAAGGTTGAGTCTATACCAACATCTGGTGTAGATGTTTCCTCCAGAAACTAATTTGAGAGTTTTGGATTAGGGGGAGCTTTAATAGGAAATCTTTTATCTCTTGCCAAAGAAATGGTGTTGATGCTTTAGCATGTTGGAATAAGGTGTAGATTAACATGTTTAACCTATTAGAGAAGATAGCGGTGGAAAATATCAAGATGCAAAAATTTGTGGAGCATTTGAAGGTGAATGTGCACTACAGTTAAGGTTTGATAGCTTTATCAATTTTAGAATTCAATGCGATTTAGGTTATACCAAAAGTTTTATAAGTGATTTCATATTCAATCCAAGTCATTTTCAAACAAGCATTTGAAGAGAGAAGAGTAGTAAATGATCGAGGTGAATCATTTTATAGTTCTTGTGCATGAAACTTAATCAGAGAAGTGATCAAAAGGTTTTTATAGTTCTATCTTTCCCTAAGTTATCAAAATAATTTTGAAGTGTTGAAAATGGCTACAGGCCCACATGTGATTGAGGTTGTGGACCAACCCTGACCTAAATTCAAGTGACACCCTGAAAAATATATGGAGACTCACCCAGATGGTGTTTTCTCAAAAATTCCATATGCTATGCTTCACACCAAAGATGTGAGAATATACATGCATGCAAAGTTGGAAGAATATGATCACTCCAAATTGGGTGATGTGTGTGTTAAGTAACTCATGGGAGATTATTTTGAGCTAAAACCAAAATTCTAGAGCTTGGTGGAGAAGAAGCTTGATGTATGACAATATTTCCCTAGCTTTTTCCATGTTGATGGATGGGTGAGGTACGTTCTAAGTAGAATTCATGATTGATTCATCTAGTTTGATATGCATCACATGATCACTAAGGAGGTGATTAGGGTTGTTACTATTTTATGTTCAACCAAACCAGTTTCAACACTTAAATTAGTCAAGAATAATGTGGTGATGAAGTTGACTGGAGCAAAGTGTGATAAAAGAGCTCTAACAGTAAAGGATATTGAGAATCTGGAAGTCAAATATACCTCCATGATGAACGACTATAAAATATTTTTCACCAACAAGGATAACTATGTGTCAAAAAATGCAATTAATACTACATATGAGATGGTTGTAAATGGTGTAGATTATGATTTGTGTGGGTTACTGAGAGAAAAAATGATTGACAACTGACAAAAGATGAATGACTTAAAGAACCATTTCAAATTTGGCACTTTGATTATTTGTTTGCTTTTTTACTTTCTAAGGGAGATTCTTAGAACTAATAATATAGTATGGTTGAAGGAAAGACCAATGGCACATCAGATTAGACATCACCTAAGGAGGTTGGGTGATGTATATGTACAAGAGAAAGCACTTTGGGTATTTTTCAAAACCTTTCAGAAGAACATGCAAGCCAGAGAAAGGATTCCTCGGAGCATGGTGGAGAAATATAAAAATGGTTTTGCTTTCCTTGTTTCAAAAGACTACTACATCATATAGGCTATTGATCCTAGAACTATTTCGATATCAAAGATGGGATATGAAATTAGAGAAGAAAAAATCATTGCTTTGGTAGACTATATGTTGAGCAAACCAAGGGACACATCTAAAGAAAGATATGGAACATATGAAGAGAAATCCATGTACTATCAAAGAAATAAATAAATAAAGAGGACTATTGAGAGAGTGACTGCACAAGTTGTAAAGGTTATGTGACTTAAGAAGGAGCAAGTGGAGAAAGCTAAAGCCTTATTTGGCTCTTTGGAAGGATATTCAAGTGAGTAGATCTAGTAGAATTGGTCCCACCTCTCCATTTACCCCCAAGTCCTCTAGAACTATGCCTGTCATTAGAGAAAACAAGAAAGAGTCTACAAGTGCCCTTGCAAAAGAGAAAATAGCTCTGACAAAGCAACCAAAGCCTCCATAGAGTAGGAGAATAAAATAAAAATCTAAGAGAGATAAGTTTGTTAGTGTGAATGTCGATGAGGAAGAGGAAGAGTGAGAAGAAGAAAATCCCTTGATCGGGAAGAGGAAATTTGATGCTGCTAAAGAAGAGTCCAGTGGAAAGAAACAAAGAGTTGATATTGTTGATATGGATAGTGAAGAAGAAGTAGAAAAGGAAAAGGAAGGATATATAATTCAGATGAGAGAAAAGAAAACAGAGTTCGGTAAAGGAAAGATATCATCAGAAAGTAAAAGTAAGAAGAAGGAGAAGACTCAAGTAAGTAAACATAGTCCTATGAGGTTAGATGATTTGTTTAATGGTAGTGTAGAATGTGAGATGTTGGAACAACCTACCACTTTATATACTACTGTGAATGATATTGATAAGGCTACCATAGAAGAGGCAATAGTCAAATATATAGTTGCATTTTAGGTCAACTTGAATAACATAGAAAGTCAATTGCTTGAAGAATTGAAGAATGTACTATATGTGAGAAGATAGGAAGCCATAAATGAAGAAGAGAAGTTGAGGAATTTTTTTTTGGAGAAGGTTAGTGCCACATTTTTTGATGATAATAAAGCTACATTAGCTCAATTATACAATAAGGAGTTCCAAACCAAAAAAAGGGTAACTACCCTCATGATCAGATATCAAAATGATCTTGAGAATGTGTAGAATGATACCCTTCCAGATGTGGAAGAGAATATTCTAGAAGAAATTTTTACTAGTGGTGTTCCTTTGGTAGGAGAAAATATTGCTACAAAAGAGAATGTTGAAGAGACACAAAAGGAGGATGCACCTAAAAAACATAACTTCCCTCCTCCAAAATCATAAAAGAATGCTAATGTAGAGGTTGTACAAGACAACCTGGAGACCAGTGAGGCATAAAATACAAAACATATGCCTCATCTAGATAACAAGGATCAATCGATTAATGATGAAAAGAAGGATGAAGAAGAGCCTAACAATGCTAAGAAATTTAATGAAGAAAAAGAAAAAAGTAGCATTGGTGACAATGAAAAAGACTTCGAAAAGAAGGATGCAAAAGATAATGTGAAGATGGTTGGTGAATCTTCTGGTATCTCCTGAGATTCATTGAAGAGCTTATGTTGAATATGTAGCTTCAATTCCAACCTATTGTGTCTGCCCAACTACTACAACTTCCAATACAACAAGGGAAGGTTGATATGGATAAGATATCTCCTTTGCATAAATTACAGTTAGGCAATGCATTCCACATCTTTACTAGGAAAGAAATTTTGCAAACACATCAAAACGTGAAGTTAATAGATGAAGCAGTGAAAGTGTTGTAGGAGAGTATACTCGATACAAGAATTGATAATTCATTACTCGGTATGAAAATTTAAAAAATTTACTTGATTCTTTCAAAGAATATTCTAGTGGATTGGAAGAGAAACTTCAAAAGGAGATCAATAATAAAATGGATGATAAAATTTTGATGGATATAATAGAGAAATGTGCTACTGCAAATAACAAATTTTAGGACAACCTTAAGGATGAGTAATAGAATATCGGGTTTTCCTGTGGTAATATTTGCTAGTGTAGAGTATGCATTTTGATTGTCTGCACTTCATCGTATAATAAAATTTGGTCTTGTGGATTTGTGGAAGTGTTTACAAGTGTCAATTGCATATAATTTCCAAGTGGCATGAAGTTTAAATGTTTTCTTGTCAGTTTGTAGTTGATTAGTTGGATTATTTTGGTGTTAGGTCTCTAGTAGTGCCGACCTAATATAATTTGAGTTGTGCAGAGCTTAAAAAAGTATTGATCCATTATGTGAGAGCTATTATAGTTCCATGCCAACTCATTTGGATTCGTTATAAGTTTTTATTTTGGTGTGAAGCATGTTTTGAGTTGATAAAATATATTTTTCATAATACATCTAATTAGGCTGACCTAATTAATGTTGCAGGTGTGTGTAGATGTGATATATATATATAAGTCCATTTTAAGTGTTGTGGAAAATTGATAAGTGATATGAGAAAATATTATGATAAGTGTGTGAATTCCTAATAGTTAGAGTGTGAATGTGAAGTGAATGCAGAGAAGAGTAGAGTGTTAGAGAAGAGTGATATGAAGTGTGTTGATTTAGTGTTTTGAGCCTCAGTGGAACTGTATTCCAACATATTGTAGATGCATTTGTAATAGTTCAATATTGGTTGTGTGCCATCCATCACTTCTATATTTCTTTCATTATGTGGGCATTGAGTCCACTTGGCAATGAGACCTTATGTAATATATTGTAATCGGTTATAATATATTGTGAGCTAATCATCACTATGGTTTTTCTCTCTTTGAGTATTCCATGTGTTGGGAATAGGTACCTCAACTTCTGGCTTGAACCTCTGAAAAGACTTGGTGAAATGATCATCCATTCTCAGCCTTTACCGCTCTACTGCTGAGAGTCTTTCATAGAGGCATGGTTTGGTGGTTTACCGCTTCACTGTGGGACTCTATCGGTCTGTCCATAGTTGGGTGGTGTCACCGCCATACCGTGGAGTCTCCTTCCTAGGCTGGTGGTAGTGAGGTTGACGGGAAATAGTTAAGCAATGGTTCACTTACATACCATGGATATGTTTTAGTGATGGCGTGACTATGCAGTGAAGGGCAGCGGTCAGTATGACGGTTACTGCCTTACCATGGGTGCCGCTCAGTGAAGCTGCGGTGGGTGCGGTAAATAGTTGGTGGTCTGTGAAGAATGCTTACCACCCTACCACGATGGCCTTTTAGCCATGTCATGGTGGCACGGTAAGCCATGGTAGTTGGTCAGGACGGTTACCTCCTTACCGTGGAGGTCTTGTGGTCAGGGCACGATAACATGGTGGAGCCCAACGGTTGACACAGGTGGTCATCACCATACAAGAGATGTCTCACAGGGCTCGGTGATGGTGAGGTAAAGGTAGAAGATGGGCTAACAATGGCTTACCGCCATACCGTGAGGGTATTAAGATGGCCTTGCAGTTGGACGGTGTCAGTGCCATACCATAGTAGATGCTTTGACTCGGAGAGGTGGCATGGTAAGAGAAGCTCAGATGGTAGTTTTGACCCATGGTCAAAGCAATGAGTGAATGAAAGGGCACCGCATGGCAAGAAATCAATACCTGGTTGGTTGATGTCTAGAGCGGTGAAGGAAGTAAATGCTAGACGTGTTTCAACTGGTGACAAGATCCGACTAAGGCAAGGTAAGTTAATGTCTAGGCGGCCCGATGCAGAGAAGATCAGTCAAAAGATCAAACTGCTTGATTGGGTGGATGATGCATCATTAAGGCATGTGATTAGTTGGAATGTTAAATGTGATGTAAGACTTGTATAGTTGATTACATATTTTTTGATAAGTCAATCAAAGGGTGATGGTGAAAGTGAGAGCATGATAGAATAGAATTGTATTATATTCATTGTATACTTGTAGAAGTATTGTAACAGTGAGTGAATGAATACTCAAGTCTACTACTGTAAGCTAACTATCAGAGAGTGAGGACTTTGATCTTTGTATGTAATTTATTTTACTATAATACAATGTGTCTTCTCTTGGTGTGGTGGGTTTTTCCCGAAAGGGTTTTCCCATGTAAATCTGGTGTTATCTGTGATTGCCTATTTATGTTATCCATTTTATTCTATATGTGATCATGTCAGTTGTTTTAAGAAGCTTTAAAACTGGTCTTTGCACTCCTCTATTGTATTAGCATTAGGAAAGCGATTCCACACCTTTTCTTTCCTTTCAAGTGGTATCAAAGCTTGGCGAGTTGTGTTATCCTTGTTAGTAAGACTAGTTTTCTATGCTAATGTTGTTCCAGTGGGAGTATTGTAAAGTTAGAACTCAGTTATGTTTGAGATGGCAAGTGCATCAGGTAGAGTAGAGATTGAAAAATTCAATGGTGGAAACTTTGAGTTATGGAAACTCAAAATGGAAGACTTGCTTGTGGATAGAGACCTCTGGGTTGCTATGTCTGGAACTATGCCACAAAGTATGAAGCAAGAAGATTGGGACCTTGCAGATGGAAAAGTGAGAGGTCTAATAAGACTTAGTCTGGCCAATTTTGTACTCCTGAACATCAATGAGGAGAAGTCTGTAGCTTCATTATGGAAGAAGGTTGGTGATATTTATCAGGGAAATTCTCTGGTAAACAAGTTATTCCTGAGGAAGAAGTTGTACTCCTTGAAGATGGAAGAAGGTTCATCTGTTGCAGACCATCTGAAATCATTTAACATGAGTGTTACTTAGTTGGCATTTGTGAGTGTAAATATTGAGGAGGAGGATCGTTGCATGATCATGTTATGTTCGTTACCTGACACTTGGGATCATCTTGTAATGGCCATTGGAAGTATGACCACTACTTTCAAGATGGAAGATGTTGTTGCCTCATTGTTGTCTGAAGAGATGTGGGGGAAGTCTTCAGAGATGGTCAAAGAGGCCCTTGCTATTCGAGGTAGATCAAAGGAGAGAGACAAGAAGAAGGACAAGAAGTCCAAATCTAAATCAGTAGGAAAATCAAAGTCTCCTGGTAAAAAGTCCAAGGTGAAATGCTAGAACTATGGGTAGTCTGTTCATATCCGAAAGGATTGTAAGGAGAATAAGAAGAAGAGTAATGCTTCAGACAATGACTCTTCTCAAAGTGATGTAGATGCCTTCATTGCAGCCCTGGCGATTTAGGCATCAGATGATGTCTAGTTGGTTGACTCGGGTGCATCCTTTGACATGACGTCTCATAGAGAATGGCTCACTAAGTATGAGAAGTATGATGGTGGAAAGGTGTACCTAGTGAGTGATTCAATATTGGAGATTGTTGGTCGAGGAAGAGTCAAGATAGAGTTCCTTGATGGTAGAATCAAAGGGATTGGTGGCGTACTGCACATACCAGGTTTGGCTTATAACTTACTTTCTGTGAGTAAGTTGAATGATGCTAGTGTAGAAGTCTTTCTCGAGTAAAGGATGTAAGATGGCTAGAGGTGCAATGGTGATGGCTAAGGGTGTACGTACTAGCACTCTGTACAAGTTGGATGCACGTCCTGGTCAATGCAACAACACCTCTATAAAGTCAAGAAAAGTTGTTCCTGTAGAGGAAGATGAAGATGCTTCTCTGGCTGCAAATGCTTTGGAGGTGAAACTCCTAGCAGAGAATACCATGTTTTGGCATCATAGACTCGATCACATAGGTGAGAAAGGTTTAAAAACCTTGAAAAATAAAAATCTTGTTGAAGGGCTTGATGATTGTAACCTTGAGATCGATTTTTGTGAACACTGTATTTATGCAAAGCAACACCATGTTTCATTTTATTCGAGTCCTCATAAATCTTCTAGTGTACTAGATTATGTTCATTCTAATGTGTTTGGTCCAGTAAATGATCCTTCATTATCAAAGTCTAGATATTATGTTTCTTTTATTGATGACTATTTGAGAAGGGCATTTATTTACTTTCTCAAGAGAAAATCAGAAGTGTTCAGTCGATTTAAAGAATTTAAAATTTTGGTAGAGAATCAGACTGGAAAGAAAATTAAATGCTTGAGGATGGATAATGGTGGTGAGTTTTGTTTTGCAGAATTTGAAAGATACTGCATAGACCATGGGATTAAAAGGCATAAAACTACACCTTATACTCCATAGCAAAATGGATTTGTTGAAAGGTTGAACAGAACATTAATGGAAAAAGCGAGAAGTATGTTGAGTAGTGCTGGTCTAGAGCAGAAGTTCTAGGCTGAGGTTGTGGCTACAACATGTTACCTGGTAAATCGTTCACCTTGTTCTTCTCTTGTTGAGAAGACACCTTTGGAAGTGTGGTCTGGTAAGAAGCCCTCTCTTAGACATATTTGTGTCTTTGGCTGTGAGGCATATGTATATGTGCCCAATGAAAAAAAATCAAAGTTGGATACCAAGACTGTTAAATTTATATTCATCGGCTATGGTGTTGGCATGAAGGGATACAAGCTTTGGAATCCTGATACTGAGAAGGTTCTATACAACAGAAATATAATATTTCATGAGTTGAAACCTTCAATATTTGATCCATAGCTCGAGATAGATAAAAGAGAAAAGAAGAATGATGTAGTTCAGATTCCTCAAACTCTAGAAAAAGAACTACATGGTGTACCTAACATTGAGGAGAGTTCAAGCATCTATGAGAGTTCTGAAGATGAAGAACCACAACCTCAGCTAGTAATAAGGTCCACATGTGAAAAATGACAACCTGATAGGTATGGTTTCTCTATGTTATATTTGAACTATGCCTATTCTTTGATTACTAGCACTAATGAGCCTAGGACTGTAAAAGAATCAGTTAGCATGTATGATTCAAATTCCTAGTTGGAAGCCATGAATGAAGAAATGGAATCATTAAAGGCAAATGAAACCTAGGATTTGGTACCTTTTCCTGAAGGGTGAAAGTCTGTTGGTTGTAAATGAGTATTCAAGAAGAAGACTGGTCTAGATGGTAGTGTAGAAAAGTATAAGGCAAGGTTGGTTGCAAAGGGATTTTCCCAGATAGAGGGAATTGAATATGGAGAAATTTTTTCCCCTGTAGCAAAGCTGACATCTATCATATTTCTTTTGTCTTTGGTGGCAACATATAACTTAGAGGTTGAGCAGATGGATGTAAAGACAGTCTTTCTCCATGGAGAGCTGGAAGAAGAGATTTATATGTCCCAACCTGAGTACTTCGTAGAAAAAGGTAAACAAAGTTTGGTCTGTAAATTAAGAAAATCTTTGTATGGTTTGAAGTAGTCTCCTAGAATGTGGTACCCAAAATTTTACACTTTTGTGTTGTCTATGGGATTTGTGAGATCAAAATCTAATCATTGTGTTTATTATAAATCTGAAAATGATCATATGCTTATTATTACCTTGTACGTGGATGATATGTTATTCATAGGAAATAGTAAGTCTATGATTTCTGATCTTAAATCTTAGTTGTCTACAAAGTTTGAAATGAAGGATCTAGCTACAGCAAGGTACATTCTAGGAATGGAGATAACCAGGGACAGAACAAGCAGAAAGCTCTGGGTAAGCGAGAGTAAATATGTCAATACAGTCCTGGAGAGATTTGGTATGAATGATTGCAAGCAGCTAGTTGTTCTAATTATGCAGGGAACAAAACTATCTGTTGAAGATTGTCCAAAGTCTACTACTGAGATGGAGGACATGACCAGGGTACCTTATGCTAGTGCTATTGGCAGTTTAATGTACGCAATGGTTTGTACAAGACCAGACATTGCCCAAGCAGTGGGAGTTCTCAATCGATTTATGGAAAATCTAGGAAGGACACATTGGGATGTTGTGAAGAGAGTGTTCAGATATTTGAAGGGGACTTCGAAATATTTTCTATATTACCATGGGAGTTTGGTTGCATCACACAAAATACTCAACATTCGTGGATATGTTGATTCTGATTGGGCATGGGACATTGACAACAGAAGATCCACCAATGGATACACTTTCATGATAAATGGTGGCACAATCAATTGGATGAGCAAGCGATAAGAAGTAGTCACTTTATCCACTACATAGGCTGAATACATGGTAGAAACACATGTCTACAAAGAAGTAGTTTGGCTAAGTTAATTATGCTTTGATATTGGTTTCAATGCAGGGCAGATCACAATTTGTTGTGATAGTCAAAGTGCCATTTGTTTGGAAAAGAACCCGACTTTCTATTCCAGGACAAAGCACATTGATGTGCAGTATCACTTCGTGAGGGATATGGTGGAAGATGGAAATATTGTTTTGGAAAAGGTTGACACCTTGAAGAATGTTGCAGATGCGTTAACAAAGCCAGTGAGCATAGACAAGTTTAGATGGTGCACAGATTCAATGGGCCTTGGGGCCTATGATCATCAGTAATTTTTTAAAGTATAAAGGAAGTCAGGAAGTCTTCATCAAGTGGGACCTTGTTGGGAATAGGTGCCTCAACTTCTGGCTTGAACCTCTGAAAATACTTGGTGAAATGATCATCCATTCTCAACCTTTACCTCTCTACCATTGAGAGTCTTTCATATAGGCGTGATTTGGCGGTTTACCACTTTACCATAGGACTCTGTTGGTCTGTTTGCGGTTGGGAAATGTCACCACCATACCACAAAGTCTCCTTCCTATGCTAGTGGTAGTGCAGTTGATGGGTGATAGTTAAGCAATGGTTCACCACCATACCACGGGTATGTTTCGGTGATGGTGCGTTTGCATGGTGAAGGGCGGCAGTCAGTATGACAGTTACTGCCTTACCGTGGGTGTCGCTCAGTGAAGCCGTGGTGGCTATGGTAAATAGCTAGTGATCTGTGAAGAACGCTTACCGACCTACCACGATGGCCTTTTAGCCATGTTGCGATGGTGTGGTAAGTCATGGTAGTTCGTTAAGATGGTTAACCCCTTACCGCGGAGGTTTTGCAATCAAGGCACAGTAACACATTAGAGCTCGACGGTCGACATAGGCGGTCACCGCCATACCATGGGATGTCTCGTGGGGCTCGGCAGTGGCACGATAAAGGTACAAGACTGGCTGAAAAGGGCTTACCGCCATACCGCAAGGGTGTTAAGATGGTCTCGTGGTTGGGCGGTGTCACTGCCATACCACGATAGATTGTTTGACTTGAAGAGGTGACATGGTAAGAGAAGCTTAGAGCTTGGGTGGCAGTTTTGACCCATGGTCAAAGCGATGAGCGAATGAAAGGGAAACACGTGGCAAGAAATCAATACCTGGTTGGTTAATGTCTGGAGCATTGAAGGCAATAAATGCTAGACGTGTTTTGACTAGTGATAGGATCCGACTAAGGAAAGGTAAGTTAATGTCTGGGCGGCCCGATACAGAGAACATCAGTCAGAAGATCGGATTGCTTGATTGGGTGGAGGATGCATCATTAAGGCCTACGATTGGTTGGAATGTTAAATGTGATGTAAGACTTGTAGAGTTGATAAGTCAATCAAAGGGTGAAGGTGAAAGTGAGAGCACGACATAATAGAATTGTATTGTATTCATTGTATACTTGTAGAAGTATTGTAACAGTGAGTGCATGAATACTCAAGTCTGTTGTTGTAAGCTAACTATTAGAGAGTGAGGACTGTGATCTTTGTATGTAATTTATTTAACTGTAATACAAAGTGTCTTCTCTTGGTGTGGTGGGTTTTTTCCTGAAAGGGTTTTCCCATGTAAATCCGGTGTTATATGTGATTGCTTATTTCTGTTATCCCTTTTATTTTGTATGTGATCATGTTAGTTATTTTAAGAAGCTTTAAACCTAGTCTTTGCACTCCTCCTCTGTTGTATTAGCGTTAGGAAAGCGATTCTGCACCTCTATTTTCCTTTCACCATGTAAAAATCTAGTGTTCATGTGTTATGTGCTTTGATGGTTGCTTTCATGCTTTCCTTTCTTACTGCAAATTTAATATGCTATGTGAAATGAATGCTTAAATGCTTAAGTGGTTTCAGAGAATATTGACTCACCCCCCTCTCAGTATTCTAGGTGTTCAATAGTTTATAGGTAAATAACTAGTCATTTGTTCATTTACCTTGTGCGATTGAAGTAATTTTGAGCTCTAAAATTTCAAAGCCCTCCCCTACTATTTATTGCACCTGTACCCCTCAACCATTGTTGTTGTGTTTGTGTTGGCTCGATATTCGGTCACTTGTGCTTGTTCATTTCATGTGGTGTGTGTGTGGTATCATGCTTTCTTGTATTCACCTTTGTCCCCACACTCCTTTTCTTGGTAAGTATCATAATCTCTTTCAGTTTTCCTTTTATTTCATTTTTTTTCTTGTTTTTTGGGTGTGGGGTTTGTTTGTTTATTGTTTTGGTCAATTCAACATTTTCCTCTTTTATTTTTTCCTTTATTTTTTTCATTTTTCTCTTCATTTTTGTATTTTTTCTTTTGTTCTTCCTCATTTACTTTTGTTTTCACCTTTGGTCATCATTGAATAGATTTTTATTTAGATGTTCTGATTGGGGATGTTTTTGACATCATCAAATTGGGTGTTGAACTTCACCCTTGATAAGTGTTTTCATGCCTTAACATTTTTGAGTGATTTTTCTTTTCAAGAATCGAGTGTTAGCTATTCGGTTTATTCTTTAACCACTTATGTATTATGCATTAGACCAAGTTCTCGATGCTCTACAACTGATCCTTCCTTGCCTTAGAGTTTATTTATTCAAATTTTTTGAGTATTGAGCTTCAACAATCATGATTATTTTTTACTTATTGATTCATTAGAGATTAAGTAACATGTCTAATACCTGAAACTCGATCTTTAAGCCTCAGTGAAAATCCTATATTTTCAAGGTTTTTCAAATTTCATTCATTAGATATATCCTTTTTTGATTAGCTTCTTTTTGAGGTAGAAGTTAAGCAACATCACTGAAGCTCGACCCCTGATAACTTAAAATAAAAGGCTTTACTAAAATGATTTGGGTATGTTAGGTGTCGATAGTCACAAAATCTATTTCAAAGCATGTTTTGGTAAAATCTTAAGTGAAATATCAAAGTTTTGATCCATGAAATGAGTAGTCGTGAGTTAAGAATAGTAAGAATTTTGAACATCGAATATTGGGAGTAAGTCTTACCAAATATTGAACTCATGGACATAACTCAAGTGAAATGCTTGATTCTTGACTCTCGAAAGCCTTAAACAGTTTTTTGAGTTTCATTGATTAGAACGTCCCTCTAACTTATAGAATTATTACAAGTAAGAAACAATCCATAACCCTGACACTTAACTATTGAAAGGTTTTAATCTATTTTCATGTATCACTAGTCGATGATTCTTCTTAATGTTTAAGTTTATTATGAGCAAGAGGTAGACCATAACCACAACTCTTGACTCTCGATGGATTGCAAACAAAGAGTAGGATTTAAATTTTTTTTAATATTATTCGTACTTCCTTCATTCAGGTTGTTTAGCTCTTTAGTAGGCTGTAGAGGTTAGGCTTGAGGATCGATCCTGAAAAAGGTCAGCTTTTCCTTAGATACTATTTTAACAAGATATTGTTTTAAATTCTAAGTTATTTATCAGCCTATAGATCTTGGTTGAAAGGTGTTCTACCTTCCTTGAAGTATTTCTATGGATTATTTTGACACATGGTGTTTATATGCATGAGATATGCCAAAATATCTTGTAAAAGTGAAGTACCAATACAAAGGTTATAAACCTCCCTCAAATATGTTCTCTCCTTACACTAAAATTGGAGACATTGACCTTGGTCATGTGGAAATTGATGAATTAAATAAAGAATCTATGATGAAGAAACAAGGACATGTCCAACCACCTTAATCACTAATTCAGGCCTAGTGGAGGTAGATACCTTCACAGTAATTCTACAATCTCAAGATTTGGTATTGACATGTGCACATCATTGTGACCACAAAAAAAAAAGAATAATGGCATCAATAAGAGAGGTAGTAATGGATGTAATCTCAAACATGAATTAAAGAGTGTTCAAGATCCCTACCTCCAGGGATTTTATAGTGATGAATGTTCGCCAATTGGTGAATAATACCTATCACCCAACTCAAAATTGGTGAATAAATCACAACCAATCGCTTGACAAAATCACTTAGATTTTATGAATTATCGATCCAATGCATTTCCATTTTCCATCGATTTATTTATGAGGCATATGTAAGTAATATTTTTTCCATAACAAACTATGTATTTCAAACAGGTCTCAATTAATATTTTTTGACTGAAATCTTAGAAGCATGTATTAAATCACCTACATATTCGCCAATACTATTAAAACAACTTTATGTATTAGGAAACATTTTTTCAACATCATTAAATGTTCACTGCACATGAGGACCCACTTTTCCAATAAAAATTTACAAATAATTTCTTATGACAACCCATTTCGCTAATAGCATTAAAAAATAAATACATTTGAGGACACATTTCACCAATTATCATGACACCTCCATGCTAATCGTAGGGCCATAATCACCTTAAAAATCAAAACGCATGTGTTCCATCGAGGTTTGATTCACCCAAAACTTAATTGCATCGTTGTATAATCATTCGAGATTCACCAAATTTTTACTATACCATTTAAGAATCCCACAAAATTTACCAAATATGGATTGATATAAATACAATCAAAACTCTGATTTATTCTTACATATTTTATTCAGTTCTGAACTTGTGAGCTCTCAATTTGGAAGTTGGACTTGGAACCTTGATCATAGGAAAGTTACACACTTACAACATAGGAATTCATGCATTAACAAATAGCAAGTCAGTGAAAAACTAAAGGTAAGTGATCATTTCTTCATAGTGTTATGGGATTTTTTCTCTTTTTTATTCTTGCTTCAATCTTAAAGATGATATTGAGTAGGGAATGGGATCTATATTTTATGTCCTTCCTAAACAAGAAGACATTTTTTCCAACTTTTATTCGAATTGAGAGATCAATATGTCGAGAAGCAAGTGCAAAAAGGGTAAGACTCCTTGGGGTGGTGAAGGGACTGGGAGGACATCAAAACACCCAACACGTAGAGTTATCATAAAGTCCTACTTTAGAATTGGTAATGTTTGTGATCCATCAGATCAAGATGGAGCTACATCATCAACTCTTGCACCAAATATTAATGAATGAGGCATTCACAATACCTCACAAGAATATCAGAATGATTTAATTGAGTTAGATGAGGATGGTAATGCCACAAAATATATTGCAAGGGATACCGTGGTTATCCAGAATGAGATAATTGACTTGGATAAAAATTTTGGCATTGTAGATTATTTTTTTAGCAAGAAAAGAAAAGCCAAATAAAAAATGAGACACGAGTGGGATATGACAGAGAATTTTCATATTGACTGGGTGTCAAAGTACCCATTCATTAAACCAATGGAGAATGCAAACAAACATGAACCTCCAAAAAAATGCAAGTGTAAGATTTGTAACTGGAAATGTAAAAGAGACAAGAAGTTGCAGCTAAAGCTTGACACTGTAGAAAAGCATATTGGTAAAGTTTATGAAAAATAAATCATAGACGAAAAGGAAAAATCAGTAGTAACATGGAAATCAAAGGAATATTGTCTTCATGCTAAGTATGCCCTGGAATATCATGAGCATATGCAAATAATGGTGAAGCTTTCTGCATGTGGAGGTTCAAATGAAGCTCAATTTGGAAAGGTAATAGTAGGAGCACAACTAGCAAAAAGTGTTTAGATGAGTTTTTTTTTTTTTTTTTTTATCCAGAGGGCATCCTATCATAGACTACCTAGAATATAATAATTTATTATATTTTTTGGGTGTTCCTCACTTTCCTAGCACACATTGGTCAATAAAATTTGGATGGGAATAGGAAAGATGTCTTGTTGAGGTGGAAAATTAATATTTTCAAGAGAAAATAAAAGAGTCAAGCTTTATTACATTATCTTTAGATGAAGTTATTGTGGTAGATAATACTTCTTGGGTATGTATGCATGTGTATACTATACAAAAACATGTTCACCAACCTCATCTTCTCTGTGTTCATAAAATGAAGTAAATTTCAATATCACAAAATCTATTTGAACTAGTTAAGAAATATTTGAATGAAATTGGAGGTATGGATGACTTGACAATTGCCAAAAAGTTGGTGTCTTTAGGAGTTGATGGAGCTACAATAATGAAATGTCATAGGAGAATTATTTACATAAAGTTACAAACTACTTGTTCGCCATACATGATTAGCATTCACTAGATGGCGCAGTGAATGAATTTAGCATTTAGAATTGTAAGCAAGTTTCATACAGTATAAAAAGTTGAAAATCTAGTCCACGAGCTATATGCATACTTCTGTTGAAGTCCCAAACGTTTTATAAAATTTCAAAATTTTATAGAGGGAATAACAAGAGGAAACAAGCTTCTTAAGGATGTTGATACTAGATGGATCTCCTTGCATGGACCAACGCAGCGAGGTTTTTTAGAATGTCAATCCTTGATTGGAGTAATGTACAAACATTAAAAAATAGTTCCTAGATAAAGCTCCTAACCTCTTACATCTAGGTTACGTGATATAGAGACACTCTTAACTTTAGTTGGTCTTCTCCCCATGCTGAATGAAATGAACAATCTAGTGAAGAAAGCCCAAGACAGAACTATGTATATCTATGAATATACCAAACTACATAAAATGACATGAATGACCCTCAATAAGCTATATCTAGATCTAATAGATTATCCATTTCAAAGTCCAAATTTTGTAAGATGGTAGTTAATTATAGATTTGAATGATCTTGAAAATTATTTACAGTTTAATGCAAGTGGGTAGTTATGTGTCTTTGTATGTGGATTTGAGATACTAATGCACTATTGTATGACAGTCAAATTCTCTACCAAAGAAGTACCTATTACAAAGGAATCTTTTAACAACATTGTTAAATACATTAGTGGTATTTTAAAGGATAATGTAAAATGTATTTCATTAGAGATTTATGAATGATTCCCCCAAGAATAAATACTTGAAACCATGTCTATTGTGTATCCTCTATTTTGGACTTTAAGCAACTAAGTTAGCCCATAAATTTTTCATAAAAAAGTAATTACCTTAGCCAAACACTTTTTGAAAAGTTCAAAATACAATGGACAAAAAAAAGGAGGAATTATAAATGAAATTAAGATTACATAACAAGCTAAGCATTTTGCAGTAAGTATGATTGACTAGTTTGAGTCCATGGAGAATCCCATTGAAGCAGGATCAATAATAAGGGTTTGGACAACCTTAGGTCAGAGTGAAATATTGTGTGATTCGTTGTCAAAATATTTCAAAATTGTTGATTTATGTCAAACAATAATATTGGGGTTGCTGGAGGATGAGAGATTTTTCAATGCATTGGGGTTTTTGAAATCAAAGATAAGAAACAAACTAGACAAGAATTTGTAAAATTGCTTGAGGGTGTTTGTAACTAGGTACAATGTCAGAAGTTTTTCTTTTGAAAGGACACAAATGAAGGTTTTAAAATGAATGTTGAACTTGAGATGTAGTTAAGCGGATGTACGCAAGGTGAAGAAAATGAAGACCAAACTTAGAGTCAAGATGGCTCTCAATCTCATCGTTAGAGGGAGGACCAGGACATGATTTGGCAAATGGAAGTGATTTAGTAGTTTTTAGGTATTTATACTACATTTCGTGAATCATATTCCAAATTGTAGTTGATGATATTTTATATTGTATTCCATGAAATTGTTAATCAAATTGAATACATTAACATATTATTAATAATTTCATATTTTAATTGTGCCATACTGATAATTTTACATGTACGCAATGATTCATCATTCAACTCATTTCTTAATGTTTTCTTGCTAACATGGATTTGTGCATAAAACATAAAATTTGCAGTAAATAAAATTTTGATTTTTGTTTTGATATAATGATTCTACATTGATATTCAAACTTTATGAATTATTTTGAGCAATGTCTTATCTGCAATAGAGTCAGAAAATGAAATATACTCCTACAACAAGCAAACTTATCTTCTAACATGTTGTACACAGGTACTGACACTACTATATTTGACTCTAATTTCTGACGAGCGTTTGTTGGAATATCGACAATCTATTGTTGGAATATCGATGAATCACATAAATAATTTTCATCGCTAAATGTTTATCGCTTTCCCGACTAGCTTTAAAACATTGAAATCATGACTCAGCTTCATCGGTTTCCGCCACAAAAAAGGGGACCTGGTTTTTGTTATAATATCGACAAAAATTTTGTCAATCTAGCGACAAGCAGTATCCAAAACACAAGTGGCATGCCTTTGCCAAAGCGTCGGATCAATAATAGAATTTTATCACAATTGTGATG
The DNA here is from genome assembly GCA_007115665.2 of Sequoiadendron giganteum. Taxonomy (NCBI): domain Eukaryota; kingdom Viridiplantae; phylum Streptophyta; class Pinopsida; order Cupressales; family Cupressaceae; genus Sequoiadendron; species Sequoiadendron giganteum. The sequence continues at coordinate 468,016,919 of CM021100.1, forward strand.
AAATAGGCAAGTATTGCAAATATCGGTGAAAGATCAAGATTGTTATAGTGATCAAAATTGCTTGAGAAGATATATCACGAGGACTAGCCTATGGTCTCAATGATAGTTTCATCAGTGAGATACTCATCTTGTCTCATTGATGAAGCATGAGGGAAGCATATCAGCAAGACGTATACCATTGGAGTAAGTTTTGAAGGTCTACCCGATCCATTATGTCACATCGATAAGATTACATCGATAGGAGTCTTGGTGACATACCCGATCATATAACAATAATCATTCATTCATCCATTAATAACATATAACATTCATTCATTCATCCTGCATTAATAACATATAACATTTGTTCATTAACATATTCAAATTCATTCATTCATCCATTAATAACATATAACATTCATTCATTAGCATATAAAGTTCATTCATTAACATATTCACATTCATTCATTAACATATAAAATTCATTCTTTCAATTTTTACATATTATCAAAAATATGATTGTCATAATATGATTACAATCACTTTTTTTTTTTGAAGCTAAAAAAAGTTGAAGTGGAGTATCGTTTTTTAAATCATTTGTCCCCCCTTTAATTTTCTTGAGCTCTGCTCATAACCTTAATGTATGCCTAGTCGTGTACTCATGACATGGATGTCACTGCAAGGGGGGGTCTACTACAATATCAAAGAAATGTTAAATTGATATGTTTTGTTATTATTGTTACAAGTATTTCATTAATTAAAACAACATTAGAGTGGTGCTCTTTACCTGATGGGGCCACATCATGTTCCTGATCTTGTCTTATAGCCTCATGCTCAACATGTTGAGCACCCTCTAAATCCTGATCTAGAGTTGAAACATGAAAGGTTGCATTAATTAATACACCAATTGCAATTAAATATGTTTAAAAGAACATTAGAGTGGTCCTCTTTACCTAATGGGGCCACATCATGTTCCTCATATTGTCTAGCCTAATCATGCTCAACATGTTGATCATGCTCTACATGCTCTAAAGTTGAAACACTAAAGGTTACATTAATTAATACACCAAATGCAATTAAAGATGTTTAATTGTATTAATCCATACCGCATTTTGTATAGCACATGAATACATCCAATACCGGGATGCACACCATGACCTTCATCTACAGGTTGTGCTCCACCCTCACCAGGATGCATTCCAATGTCATGTGCAATATTATCATTTCTTGTCTGTTTAAAACAAATAGGCACATAATTACTTTATGGTGGAAATTAATATTGAATAGATTGCACAAGTATTCAATTTTAAATAAACTTTATTGAGTTTATTTACCTATGTGCTAGATGCAGTGGAAGATTGTGTTTTCCCAGTCAAGACTCTTAGGCATTCAGCCAGAGCTCCATAGCCTTGCTGGAAGGAAATCTTCAGGTCCTCTTCTGTGGGAACTCTATTGAATTCGGAGCCCTGCATTTTTGCATAAGATCATGAATTTTGCTTCTATGGTGTGATAAAACCAAAATTGTTTGTAATTTATTATTTGGATGCAATATTTCATTTATTTATACTTACAATTCATGTGGCTAATTTCATATGACCACCAGAGCCAAGTTTGTGTTTCCTGTGTTTTTCTAGTCTTGCCTTTGTTGCCTTCGATGTGTCGGGCAGCCTATGGAAAGTTTGAAATACGTTAGATTATGTAAAAAGAAAGAGTAATCAGTATGTAATTACATTGTTGATAGTATCACATACCTTCCTTGGCCCGGTGGTGTCTTTCCTTTTTTCTTTTCAGCCTTCTCCTTTCCATCTGACACTAGGCCCTTCCACTCCCTCTCTAGAATCATGGGGGGACGCTCATACTTTTTTTTCTTCTCTAAATGTGACCTATATTGGTCCCTCACATACTTTAGATAGGTACAAACTTTCTTAAGGACCTTGGTTCAGTTGAATATTTTATCATCGAATAGCACAACTAAACGGTTAATGAGCTCATCTTTTAAATCTTGATTTTGGGCATTCCATCGTGTACGTATGGTGGGCCCAAAGAGCTCCAATGTAATATCACTTAGATTTTTATAAAAAACATCATTTCCTACAAAATGGTCATGAGATCATTAGTCTAAAAAGAGTGATCAATAAGTAAATTTCAGTTGGATTATATATAATAATAATTAAAACATTTTAAAGTACCTAGGACCATCTCTATCTTTATGGGAACAAAATCCATAGTCACCACAAATGTGACCGACAATGTTACCATACTATTAATACAGGAAGATCCAAGAAATGTTGCTAAGACATCACCAATACTAGTGGCCTTTGCATCCCCAGGTACATGTCTTGATGCATGTTCTGGCATGTGTTCGCTGCTAGAGGGTGCACTACCGAATGCCTGCATGGTATGTGTTGTCAACATTTTAGTTGAGAATATAGGCACAGATGATGGGGTCGGATGATGTGATGTATGCACAGGAAGATCAGGATAGACACTTGTACCAACCTCTACTCCTCGGGTAGCAACTGTAGTACTTTGATCATGGCCAACAACATCATGAGGATGCAAAAAATCCTGTAAAAACAACACATAGTTTAGTTCATGACATAAAAGAGTACAAAATATAAAACCATGAATGAACTTATGTTATAATTAAAGACCTCATGACAACTTACTTGCAATTTTTGTGCTCTCTCAGTCAATATTTTAACCCCCTCTCTTATCTCATTTGTTTGAGGCACTATGAATAACAATTGAAGGATTTCTTCATTGAAATTTTTTTGGGTCTTCCTTATCATATCGAGAGGGTTTGTTGAATATGTGATGTCATCATCACATAATGGTGACTGCACCTCCCTATGGATGCTCTCCTCTACTGCTGGTGCATTTCCCCAATCAGTCGACTACAACAAGAATATTAAAAGCATTATCAAAATTAACCCAATAAACTCATGTAAAAAATTTAATAATAAAACATTTTCCTCGTATCTAATTTGTACAATTATAATGAGTTAAACCTGTTGGGTAGAAGTGCCTAAATATGCATCACAATCTGAGCTCTAGGATAGAGCCTTCCCCGTATGATAAATGTCCCACTATGACAAAAATTAAATATAAAAAAAAATTACTGAAATGAAACCAATAGACTTATAAAAAAAATATAATAATAAAATGGTATATTGGAGTCATTAACTGGAGGTTGGGTAAAATGGTATATAGTACATACCAACCCCATAGTAACTATGTTTTTATCTAAGCGATACAAATTGTAATTGATTATCAACTCTTCCCCTGCAATTATTGATTTTATTGCACATACGAATACACGGTTTCCCTCGCGCACCTCAAATTTGCAATTGGGTTGCTTATTTGTTGACCCAAGTCATGTACTATTTATAAACCCTATAATATTCCCTGATTCTTTTGGCCTTCCATCAATGTACATAGCCTCTCCTTTATTTTGATCCTTATCTTTTAGCTATATATAATTTGCTGACAGTGCATACCTACGCATACTTCGTGTATATTGAATCAGCTACATTCAATATTTGTAACTGTAACAGGATCTGACATACTCCATCAATTCAGTAACTTTTTCGTAACAGACCTTTATTTCATCCATGCAAAATAGGCCCAAACCATGTAATGATAATGGTTCTATGCAATATATCCTCTTGTTGACACAAAAATCAGTTTTTATTGGAGGAAGTTCCTTGGGTACCCATTTTTTTCATAGATGTTTGTACCTCAATGGCACCTCAATGTCACCTATGATTTCATCATCATAAGAACATGACCACCCTTCAGCAAGAAAACATTCCATGCGTTTACGGAATTTTCTTCTAATCTTTTGACCTCTAGTTGATCTCCCTCTTTTAGACCTACTACATGTCTCACTTTCCTCTTCCCTTCCCGAATTTCCCTCCCTCGAGGAAGATAGATTTGACAAATACCTATTTGGTGGTACTTGCACTCATAAGGATGTTGGATGAATTTATTTCACAGTGATGTGATCCCAAGGTGGCATTATGATTAATCTATCATTTCATCGCTAGAATTTGACAGGTTATAAGGTAATCAAGTCTTGATAGATTTCATGTTATTGTTACTACCGTCCAAATGTGTCCATCACAAATCAAATCTACTTAACTTTTTAACTCCCAAAATTTGTAACAAGTGTTAAACGTGACTATGGTCCACCAGTTACACAATCAAGGCCTCAAATGTATTCTCTAATTGTAATCAAAGGAATTTTTCTCTTCATTCAAGTAAATAAACTTTAAGGGAAACACCACCAAGTGGTTTATTGGACACCTACATGACTACAAATAGTGGAAATTTTACATTTAATTTCCATATGTCTAAGTGCTTAACGGGGAGGGATTGTGTACTAGGCCTGGTTAAGTCATCATAATTTTATTCTTTGGTAATAAAAATTGTGTAAGTCATCTTAGATTTTCCTATCTCTAATTGCTAGGAGATTTTTGGTATGTTTTAAGGTAGGATGAGTGGTTGCATCAATGTTCTAATTCTCTATGAAAAGGTTTCAACATCTTCAAATAGTGAAAGTTAGTGCTCATAGTCATTTGAAACAACAACATTTTGATTATGTATGATGGTAGCAGTTGATAACTTAAAAGAATTGGCTACCCAACAAACTTAAACTTAAAAGAAACTTTTTTAGTTTCAGGGGTTAGCACTTTCTTTCATATTTGCATATTGGTTTGATGCTTAAAATGATGCATTTATTATCCCACTTCTATCATATTGTATTCCCATCCCATTGTAATTGTTGAAATTATTGGAGGAGTTGATACCAAAATTTCATATCAAATACCACATTCTTGAAGTAATTTTATGTGTTTTTACTGTTTTTCTGAAGTTCTTTTGTGTTGTATGGATTCATACAAGCTTGAAATGCTCCGAGATAATTGGTGTAGATAAATATATGTGTTCCCTTTCATTTTCATTTTTTTTTCAAGTGCTAAATCATTGTTTTGTGGGAGAAAACAATCAAATACAGGGACTGCCCTGTTTTTCCTGTGTAAGGGTTTGAGGGCTAAATAGAAATGACATCCACCAATCCACCCACTGTCTTGGAACTATAACTTGGTGGATTGGTCTGAAACATGCTATGATAGAGGTTAATTTAATTTAGGGGTATGTTAAAGCAAGAAACTTGGCATTGAATTGATGCCCTAGGGCTGACAGGGGCAATTTTCTGGTGAATTTGTGGTTGTTAAGTCAGGGTTTATCAATTTGATGGATATCTTGGTAGAGTCATGTGGTGACACTATTTGATGGTCCAATCTCTACTTTGAAACAAAATATATCTAACAACTCTAAGAGCTATAATGGGATGGAATTAAAGGAACCTTCATATGAAGGACCTTTGAATTAAGGTCTTCATTTGAAGGTCCTTCATGCAAAGGTTCCTTTTATAAATAATTTTGGACATGAAATATTTAAAATAAAAAATAATTTCATTTGAAAGTCTTGACATGGCATCATTTTTGAATGAAGGTTCTTCATTCAAAGTTCATGATGACATCACCTTCAAATGAAGGTTCTTCATTCAACTGGTATTTTGTAATTTTGAAATTTTGGGATTATTTTTTTGCCTCATCCCACAAGTGAGACACACTATTGTGCAATCACTCATTAACAAAGAGATGAATGCATGGTAATAATTTAGGGTTAAAAATAAATCCATTTGAGCCTTTTATAAATGAAAGGACATTTGATGCAATCATATGCCTTGTCAAAGTTTTAACTTAATAGTAAGGGCATCATGAGTAGTTTGTTGGGCCCATTCAACAATCTTTGATGCAATCATATGCCTTGTCAAAGTTTTAACTTAATAGTAAGGGCATCATGAGTAGTTTGTTGGGCCCATTCAACAATCTTTGATGCAAGGATTGAATTGTCTAGAAAGTATCTACTATAAAGAAAGCCAATTTGTTTACATGTATGACTATATCTCAAGAAATAGGTTTAATTGTGATGGAAATGATATTGACAAAGATTTTGTAATCTAGGTGTTGATAAGAATAATTGGCCACCATCCTAGGAAAGATTCTTCATTCTCACTTTTAGGTGTTAAAATTTGACAATAACTCAATTGATGAAAGAACCCAAACAGCCTTTCTCCATGGTACCCAAGTACACATAGCACCGGTCTTCTCTTATATGGTTGGACATGATTTAAAGAACTTAGCTAGGAATTATTCATTTAACCTAAGGTTTTCTCATAATTCCATCATTGGAAAAGTATGATCAAATTCTTCTATTATGAAGAATTGGTCTACGTGGGCCTCTAGTAATCACTATAAATGTTTGTAAGGATAAAATGACTAATTGCATTAGGTAGGAGAGAATAAACTTGGATTTCTTCAAATATTATATTCCTCTATTCATAATTTTTAAGGGTTGTGTATAGAGGAGGTTATCACTACCAAGAACGGAGGAGACCTTTCCTTGGATATGTTTGTGGTGGAGGTATTAAAGAAGAATTGTATGCCTCTATTTCCATTCATTGGATCTAGCTTAGCATAGCATATACTTAGGCTCCTTTTCCCCTATAAACTTCCATTTGTTTGAGTTTATGTTATGTAAGTGTAATTCCATGATATGTTGAAATATAAGAGGTGGAGGAGGCCAAAAGGATATAGCCCCATTTTAGTTGTACCTTCAAATTTTTTCTTTGTTTTATGTTTTTAGCAGCTTTGTGGATATAAGATTTTAGGTAGGTCATACAACAAAGAATAGCACGTTCCCACCAACAACCAAGATGTGGGTAGATTATCGGAGTTTTGCCAAGACCTGAGGCTGGTCGATAAAAATGTGAAAGACTAAGCTATTTTATTTTTTGTCTTATCTTATACCATTTTATGAGAATGGGGGTGCCAATGTATGAGAAGATCTTTTGAAACTAGGCATGAAAATTGTAGGTTAAAGAGAATGGGGGTGACAAATTTATAATACTCATTGTCCCTTGGTCATTGATTTTCCCTGAGTGCCCTCAACCTCATCCTCAGCGTTGGTATTGAACTTGTTTTCACTCCTCCATACTCTTCCTCGACGTTGGTATTGACCTTTTTTTCACTCCCCCAAACTCTTTGTCGGCATTGGTATTGAGCTTGTTTTAACTCCAAACTCTTCCTCAATGTTGGTATTGACCTTGTTTTCACTCCAAACTCTTCCTCGATGCTAGTATTGAATTTTCACTTCTCCAATTTGATGAGTTACAACTTGGTTTTGTTAGGTTTTAGAGTATGTTAATTAAATTTAAAATTATGACGCCATTTAGCTAGGTTTTAATATTCTACAATATAGTTAAGTATATATTAGCTATATTTTACATAATAAATAATATAATTATTCAACTTATTATAATTATATATTATATTCTTTAACAAAATTATTATAATTAATAATTAATAATAAGTATATTTTTATATAATAAAAAATATAATTAATATAATATAATTATATTTATTATTATATAATAGTATATATAGGCTTTTACCTAATATTTTAGAGGATTTTACCATTACACTACAGATGGTTTACCATTAAATGGCAGTTGAAACTTGTTTTCCAATGACCCAATAGTGGTTTCCAGGCATGAGATTTATTTCAAGCTCAAATCTCACAATATATGTAGCCTATTAGCTAATAAAAAGTGAGATAGAGAATGACAGAAAGAGATGAACTTAGATAGATAGGGAGAGAGAGAGAGAGAGAGAGAGAGAGAGAGAGAGAGAGAGAGAGAGAGAGAGAGAAAAGAGAGAGAGAAACTAAATTTTGATTGGTTATTTCATGTCAACAATCCAAGGATGGCATGTGTCCTTGGGGAGTTATGCTCAAGGTAGTATTCCATTTGAATAAGATATGATAATTCTCCTTTGAAGACCTCTTCAATGTACCCATTTCACACTTAAGGAGACAAAGATAAATATAGGGAAGAAAATATAGAGAGAGAGATAATGAGAAACATACAAATAGAAAGGGAGACAAAGAGATAGAGAGAGGTGGAGAGATAAAGAGATAAGGATGAATAGATAGAGATATAGGGAGGGTGATTGATATATCTCTCCTTGTCGCTCTCTATCTCTCTATATCTCCCACTATCTATGTCACTCCCTCTTCCCCCCTCTATCTCTTGCGCTATCTCTCCCTCTCCCCCCTTTCTCTCTCATTCACTCCATCTCTCCCCCATCTCTTCTACTCTATATATCTCTCTCTATTTCTGATCTTTTTATCTCCCTCTCACTCCTCTCTCTATCTCTTTCTATTCATATCTTTCTCTACCTCTATCATGATATCTCTATCTCTTTCACCATCCCCTTGGCTCTATATCTCTATATCACCCCCTTTCTATGTCTCTCCCTCTCCCTCTCTCCCCTATGGGTATGTGCAGGATCACCATGGAAAAAATAGGCCCTTAAGTGGCGATAAAATTCAAAAAAATCAGAGTTAGGCAACTTGACGTAAAAAATTGAATAAGTTATCTATATTATTTCAAAAATATGTAAGAATAGAATCTATATCAAATTTAATGTAGTTTCTAAACTACTAGGTTTCTTTAAAAAATAAAAAATCTATTTGGTGAAAATTTGAAATTTCAATGCAGTAGTACTTAAATTTCAGGGAAAAAATAAGAGGTAGGTGTCTGTCTAACCACTCTAACCACAATAACATGATAATATTTTTTTATAATATTTTAGATATAAGTAGAGGACTCATGTCCTGATGCGATGCATTTTTTTTGTAATTTGTTTCCAAGTAAATAATTAATTATGAATTTTTTATTACAAATTTTAAAAAATATAAAAACTAGTATGACTGATCACCTTAACTTGGTCAAAAATTCATGAAATTCAATTTTTTTTTTTAATCCTATAATTTGTGAAGTATAGAATGTGACGCATGTGTCAGATTCAAAAAATGTGATACCATTTGAAATCTATAGATGTTTTTCAATCAGCCTATCAATCAAAATTTTAGTCGTAATTGAAATAGAAAATGAATAATAATTATTTATTAAATTCAAAGTAAAGCATATTTTTTATTGGTGAAAAGCTGAGAATCTCCTTTAAAAACCCTTTTCGTTTCATCAATTTTGGGTAAAAAAAAAAGTCGTCAGCCACATGGGCTATCATATCACTTACATATCACCACTTTTTGGCCCATCATGATCTTGCACATACCCCTATATTATTCTCTCTCTCTCCCTTTCTACATATCGCTTTCCCTCTCCCCCTCTTCATTCTCTCCCTTTTCTACCTATCTATCTCCCTCTCTTCTCTCTCTTCCTCTTCAACCTATCTCTCCCTCTCTCCCCCTCTTCTCTCTCTCCTCTACCTATCTATACCCCTTTCTCTCCCTCCCCTCTCTATCTCCCCCTCTCTATCTCTGACCATCTCTCCCTCCCTATCCCCCCTATCCATTGACTCTCTATCTCCACCTCTCTTCCTTTCTTTTCCCATATATCTCCATCTCTCTTTATCTTCCCATATATCTCTATCTCTCTCTCTTTCTCTCCCCATCTATCTCTATCTCCCCATATATTAACTAAGAAGCCATGCAATCATAAAATATTATATGTTGGTAAAACTATAATATTGTTTTATTAAACTATAAGTAACACTTATCTTTCTAATGTCAAGCCTTCTTATAAAAATAGTGTTTTATTAAACTATAAGTAGATTATTGTCACTAGTCTTCATTCCAAATGAAATGCCAAATGTAGAAATTGTTTTGTTTCTTTTGTCAAGTTTCATTAACCAAGCTATTTAGTGGGATGAATAAAGTTGTGTTATGACCCTTGGTCTCTTTAAAATAATTAGACAATATTAGGGATATCAAGAAGGGGAGAAAACTAAACTCCTTCAAAATAGGGGTAGTTGTGGGTTTGTTGGTTTTCTTTGTATACTATATACTTAGTTCCTCTAGGATAAATAAGTCACTATAGAAATGAAAGATGTTTGATTATCTACCTAATATTATTTTGTGTTTTTGAAATGGAAGAGATCTACAACTCTATAGAAATTGCTATATTCTAATGGTAAAATTATTAGACTATTTAGATCATTTTAATTGACTACTACATAATAGTTTATGTGTTGAAATAATTGTTTCCATTATTTGTAGTTTTTACATTGGAATATGAATCATATTTAATTTCATGCCAATATACTTCTTTCATAAAGATATTTGTTTGATTTTTCCTTTCTATTTTCATCTTAAAATTTTAAAAAATGTATTCTATAATATAGAATTATTTTCAAATTGGGACAAAAAGGATTCTAAGAGATATATTTAATAAATTTTACAATCATAAATATCATTTAATTTGTATGTTGTAACTTCAGTACTTTTAGTTAAAATAAAAATAGCTTAAAGTTATAGATACATATAGTTAAATTGGAAAAGTTGTTTGAGTTAATTACTAAATTTGATCTAAAAATGTTCCACTTTAGATAAATTCAATTAGATATAGTTAAATTGGAGGTGTCATTTGAGTTAATAATTAAATAACGTAATAATCAATTAAAGCAAGGGACATAATTTTGGATGTGTTTGAATTTAATAAATTACAAATTAAAATAGACATAAATTACTTGAAATAAGTGCTTCATAACCCATCTAATCAAATCATAACCTATCAAAAAGGAAATAGGAATTTTCTAAAGAAAAGAACACTTGACCCAATCAGAAGTGTATGGCCTTAATAGAAAGGAGTGATCCACCTTAGCAATAGAAACTACCCAATGTAGACCTGGGAGGTTCAACTCAACCGACCTATCAACCTGCCTTTACGAGGCTTCCAACAAGTTTAAAATGACCAATTTAAACAATCCAAATAAATCTCAAATCCTAACAAAGAACAGAAGTCAGATTTTGCACTTTGACTCCTTGAATCCTTGTAACAGTGCAAACCTAGTTTTTGCCCAATAACTCAAAAATTTCCCAAAACACCAAAGAAACCCTTGATGGTTTTAGACACCCATTTTGGAGTTATTAAACATACTTCAAGGAAAAGTAAAATTCCTTTGGACCAAATCACCAAAATCACCTTTTCTAGATTGTGTTGATTAGGTTGATTAGGCCTATTTTACAAAGCAACTAGCCTTTACAGTGATTTTTCACTCGTTGATTCCCTAAAGAAAAACTTATCTTGAGTATAATATATAATTGTCACATATGATCACATCATTCTTGACCATTTGATATAATGAAAAACCTCCAAAATCTAGTATTCAAATAACCCATATCATCGACAAGACAATTTCCATCGGGGTGAAATGAAAAGGTCATACTGAGCATATAGGTCTCACTGATGAAGTTCCATCAGCAAGAAACCTGTCTTGTCTCACCAATCAAAGCACATGGAGTTGTATCAGCCAAACCAATGCCATAAGAGTAAGATCCCTAAGTCGGCTCAAGTGCATTTGTCTCACTGATGAAATATCATCATTGAAACACTCATCTTGTCTTGCCGACAAAACAAAGAAACATACTATCACCAAGAAAAACGCTATCAGAATGAGTTTAAAATGTCCTCTCGACCGATTATTTCATGCCAATGAGATTACATCAGTAGGAGTCTTGGCGACATACTTGAGATCAAAGGAATAATCATCGGGGAGACTTATAACATCGACAAAATTACTTAATGTCTTAGCAATACACCATGTCTTTCTGATGAAGACACAAACAAATCAAGATAGTCATCGAGGTGACTCTTGGTGACATTTATATGAATCAGATAGATAGATTATGTGATATTGGCATAATGTCTCCCCGACAAAAAGAATGTTTAATGAACGTTAGTCAAGCCTGAATAAAAGGATCGCCCAAAGTTTCAATTGTCTTGTCGATAGAACATTTGATGTGACAGTGGGTAAATTCGAAGATCAGCTACGCTCATTGTTCAAAGCTAGGACATTAATGGTAGTATTACTACCAAATGTGTTGATGATTTCCTAAATTGAGAAAAGTAATTGAAGGTGAATTTTGCAAAGTTAGCAATGGAGGAACGAACAAAGGGCCAAAGGATCTTGTGGTCAAAGAATTCTAAATAAACTTGTAAGTTCCCTGCAGTTAAATTTTTGGTTTTGTGATTCATAAAATGGAAAGCACTAGCTCAAGAAAAGAAAAAGGTAGGAAACAGAGTGAGATTAATAAACCTAGAGGAAAAAATAAAAAAATTGAAGCAGAGAAGGAATTGGGGGTAGCTGAGAGTAAGTTAAACTAGGACTTAATTGATCAATTGCCCGGCTTAGGACCTAAGGCCAGGCGATCTACACAACTTAGGGTAGAAGTGGAAAAGTTAGAGGATAAATGCAAGCATATACAAGACATATGGACCCCAATTAGTGGATATGAGTTGTTTATTTTTCATTACCAACAAAGGAACTGATATGAACTAGTGTGCAATCCTTGGAAGTTAAAGCTAGGGAAATTAGTCTGCCCCAATGTATTTGTAAATGTATAATTGGTGAAGATGCTAACTACCTATTATAATCCAAAATGTAAAGCTATTTGTGATCCATCAAGAAAACCGTTTATACATGTATCTGAAGTAGCCATCTGTGAGGTTTTTAACCTAGAGGGAGTGTGTGGTGAAAAAATTGTACCTGAACAACTGGAAAAGGAATTTTGCAGGATGGATACTTTGTAGAAGGGTTGGAGGTTGGCACTACACAGGTCTAAGAAAGATGGTGTTTTAGTTCCACTGAATGACAGTGATTGTCCCCCATTCCATGTTGATTTGTTTGAACCCTACATGAGGTACACATATTTTTCAATGTGTCAAGTACTGGGAATGGAGGCCCCTGAGCACATGTCAATTGTACCCATGGTAATTGCAGCGGACATCCAATTTCACAATTCATGGTATTTTTATTATGCTTCACACATCTTTAAAGTACTTGATTCAAGACTGATGGCAATAAAAAGTGGAGGTCCTATCTTGCACTTGGATGCTTATTCAATCCTAATGCATATGATACTTTATTATGGACAAGAATTATAGATGTAGCCTGAAAAATTGAGGGTTGTACAATTTGATAAGGAAGGAAGGTTATTACTAGTACAACTCTGGACTGCCACCTAGGATTGCAGATTTGGTAATTCTTGTTATCTACATTTTGAAGAGTTTTTTATGAAATCACTGTACAAATTTTATAATCATCAGTGTAAATACTCATTGTCCGATGAAATAAAAAGGTTTTTAAGGCCCAAGCATTTAAATGGACCTGTCAACCACAATTGGGGAGATTGGTACTATCTAGAAGATGCGACCATGATAAGATTATATGGATTTGAAGATGCACCCTCCATTCTGCCCAAGACGGTGCTTGATAAGATTGCATATTTGGAGATTGTTAGGAAATTGGACTTTTCAAATGTTATGAATCTAAATTCTTTTAGAAAGAAGGCATTTATGCCTAGTACATTATGCTTCAGTGATTTCATTGTATTAGCAAGGGATGGATATGATATGGTTCTCAACAAATTTCTACAATACAACATGAAGAAGGGTCCACCGCAAAAAGGATTTGATCCTGAAGGGTATATTGATTTTTCCAAAAATAAAATGAACTTGGGAGGATACAATCACATACCCTATCTGTATGATGACTTGATTAGGAATTTGGAAGAAGTGGAAGCAAAAAAAATTGTTAATGAGTATAACAGGGGATTGCAAGATACAAAACTATTATCTTCTGATGAAGAGGAATTTGGTGATGGTAGACCTAGTAGTACAATTGATAAAATTTCTAGATTGAGTACTCAAGACTACAAGTATGTTCCCAGGGAACTAGATGTTGAAGAGAGTGCAAATGCTGACACAAGCAAGATATCATATAAATCATTTGTGGTTGATGATGAGTTCATTAAAACCTCAAAATTTAAAACCTTTTTGTACAAATTAAAAGGAAAATCAATAAGGGAATTAGTGGAGAATATTATAAAAAGTAATGAGGAACAACTGGTGAATAACTTAAAATCAAGTGTGGAAGAAGAAATGAAGAGCACGACCCTTGAGAAAGGAAGGAAATTATTAGAAGATGCGGGTGTCATGATCTTTCCCGGGTTGGATTTGAAATCTTCTTTGGTTTTTGTTAGTTTTATGAAGAATAGTAATGCCACACATAAACTCACTCCTGAGGGGGTAATAGAGATTTATGGAGGATCTAAGTATAACCCAGATCAGGGATCACTTATGATATGGGCCATGTATCCTCCACACATGAAATCTGTTGTAATCAATACTAAAAAGGATTTTGGACATGTAATGACCTTAAAAGTTGGTGAGGTTGATCCAATAGCTACAACATAAATTGGAATTAATGTGGAAAAATTAAATAAAGCCCAAAGCCAAAAGCTAATCAAGGAAAAATAAATTTATAAGATTAATAACGAGAGACTACTCGGAGAAAATGATCGCTTGAAGGAAATGATGGGAATCACGCTTTGATCCACAAAGCAATTGAGTCGTGGTGAAATCTCCCAGGAAAGAGACTAGTGGGAAGAATCAAATTCATACTCATGAGGTAAATGTGATGCACTCACTGCAATAATAAGGAAGAGGTAGACCAATTTAATGACTTGGTTGAGTAAGCTCCAGGGAACACATTCACACAATTTTACTACACTAAAAGAACATAAGAGGATAGATGGAAGGATCCGAGAGAAGTTCCAAGAAATAAACTAAAGGGATGCTCCTAATAACATAGCTATTGATACTGCAAACTATTTTATGAAAAAACATAAAGACTTCCATGAAGAATTGCAAGGTGATGAGCAGGGGATGATCAATGTCACAAAAAAGGGAGTACCAATGTTGTTAGAAGATGGAGGGGAACTAAAGGGAAAAGACAGATGGATCAAGGAATTTGAGATGATGATGTAAACAATTATGGAGACAGCGACAGGAAACGGTTTAACAATGGATGGAGCATGTGAATAGAATGAGAAGATGTTTGAAATGGAGATAGCCATAAGGAATTCACTAGAGGATGTTGATACACACGAGTAGAAAGCTTACCGAGATTATCTATCCAAACATCTATTTATGGCTTAATAGAGCATTATTCTAGCTTGTTATTGTTGTTAAGCAAAAGAAATTTCTAAAAGGATGTGTCGTTTCACAATTTTGATATATTTATATCTGTTTAAACAAATATAGGCGGATAGGAGAAAGATATAGTAGATAGTTTGCAATGAAAATTTCCTTTAAAAGACTCAGATGCATGTATTAATTTCGATGAAGTTAACGAATATTTCTGAACTTGTGGCTTAATCTTGGTATCAGCTATTTGTGGAATTATACAGTTATCTGGTTGTCTCCATTTTTATGCTTTTATGTTGTTTAAATTGATATATCAAGCATATATTCAGTTTACCGATACACATTTTATGTATTTATGTGATGTGATTATTTGGTTCTTTCAAGTAAAGATTAAACCCTTCTAGTCAATCACAGTAACTGAAGAGTATTAATTGGATCAATAAGAAGAATCACATAACTAGGATTGTCATTCTATCTCAAGTAGAGTTTATCAATCATTTACTTGCACATTTATACAAGTTATAAACTACATCTGTGTGCCAAACATTTTGAATTATTGCCATCATAGATTACACTTTTCTAGATCTTCATTAGACTCCATACACCTAACAAGGCACTAGTCTCACATATTTCATCTTTTATTTTATCCATTCTATTTTTTACATTTGTTAACTAAACATATTCTAATATTACACATACACTTTATTAGGATTATATTTGTTCACTGTAAGATTTCCATTGTGAATAGATTGGTGTAAAAAAAAATCTAGCTTCAATGCCAAATGTAGTAATTGTTTTGTTGCTTTTGTCAAGTTTCATTAACCAATCTATTTAGTAGGTTGAATAAAGTTGTGTTATGACCCTTGGTCTCTTTAAAATAATTAAACAATATTAGGGAGATCAAGAAGGAGAGAAAACTAAACTCCTTCAAGGGTAGAGGTGGGTTTGTTGGTTTTATGTGTATACTATATACTTAGTTCCTCTAGGATAAATAAGCCATTGTAGAAATGAAAGATGTTTGACTATCTACCTAATATTTTTTTTTTTTTTTGAAATGGAAGAGATCTACAACTCTATAGAAATTTCTATATGCTAATGGTCAAATTAATAGACTATTTAGATCATTTTAATTGACTACTATATAATAGTTTATGTGTTGAAAGAATTGTTTCCATTCTTTGTAGTTTTCACATTGGAATACAAATCATATTTACTTTCATGCCAATATACTTCTTTCATAAAGATATTTGTTTGATTTTTCCTTGCTATTTTCATCTTAAAATTTTAAAAAATGTATTCTATAATATATAATTATTTTCAAATTGGGACTAAAAGGATTATAAGAGATATATTTAATCATAAATTTTACAATCATAAATATCATTTAATTTGTGTTGTAACTTCAGTACTTTTAGTCAAAAATAAAAATAACTTAAAGTTATATATACATATAGTTAAATTGGAAAATTTGTTTGTCCATTTTATTTTTTGCATCTATTAACTGAACATATTCTAATATTACACATAAACTTTATTAGGATTATATATGTTCACTGTAATATTTCCATTGTGAATAGATTGTTGTAAACAAAATCACATCACTTAAGTCTGCTCAGTTCGCAAAGGTAGACCCACCTAGGTTTGGCAACACCTAAAGAGAAGAAGGTTCAAATCATTTGGCCTTGTTTGTTACCCTAAAATGTATCAAGATATTGGCAACATCTTGAGGTATTCTTACCTATGTTTTTGAGAGCTAACAACCTCCAAACCTCCAAATCCACAAAAAGATTCCACTTATTTCTTGCCAAACCCAAAAACCCTTGTTTTAGGCCAAAATCATGAGGGTTTATTGAATATCCTACTTCCACAACCTCCTAGACCTCAAAACGAACTCAGAAACAACCCATTAGGTCTTCACATGGATAAAAATTCATAAAATCAGATCTCCCATACATATTTTTTTGAAACCTAGGCTTGAACCTCTCATTTCACATGCTTTTCTTCACAAAACTCTTGAGGACATCAGCTATACCTTCTTTATTTATCATCCTACACCTTATTCATGCATCCTAAAATTACAAAACTATCCATGGGGCCTCTTACATAAGCTACAGTAATCACAAAATTTTTAAGAGCCCCTGTATATCATGTTTGGACTACAAAACCCTCAAAAAGCAGGGTAACCGGGTTGTATGCAAAGAAATGAAGCTTTCTAACTCAAATAAATGTCTTAAGCCCTCAAATCAAATCTAACACATATCTTCATGACATGGAATTGATTTCACATCAATATATGGCTGTATGTGACCGTACAGTGCTGCAAAATAGGAAAAATATAGAAATTTTGAAGAAAAACACAGATTTTGGAATGTCAAGAGATTGTATTTTAAATCCTCAACCATCAAAAACCTTTACAATGATCACTTTATGCCTTTTAAATGCCTTTACAACTCAACCACCAAACAACCACCTCTACAATTGAGTTTTTAATCTTTTATGATCACATGAAACATAAAACACACTAATTTCAAGGTTGTTAACATCACTATTGAAATGTTTTAATTTTTTGACCTTTCAAATATATTGAAACTCCTAGGAAACCTCTAAGACCATGCTAGTGGCTTTATAATAGACTTATTATTGACATGACACTAACCTTGCACCCTTTGACATGTAAATTCTCCAATTTTCCTTAAAAAGGCTGCAAAACTCTTTAGTGCAAGACTCAAACTCATAACTCAATATTTCAGCTAGAACATGACTAATGGTCTTGAGTGACCTTATTCACAATAAAACATTCTTTAAATTCCTAAACCAACCTATTGACCTCCCTAATTATCATCACATGTTTAAGAATAGAAGATGAGGTGTAGGTGCTCCTGCACCACTACCCCATCCAAAATTTTCCCACATTACACAAAGCCACAATGTTCCTCCAAGATAAGCCAATAAAATCCTACCTTATGTTTCCTAGTAATCAAGTTGGATATGATCCTAGAAATTACATTGTGAAGGGTGATTGATCTAAAAAATCTAAACGACTTTGCAATTATTTCACTACTACGATCAATGTGTCATCTTTCATGAAATTTCCCAAAACACTATTCATTATGATCATATGCAAATTTTTAGGAGAGATACAATAGTTGTAACATCATGAATTAAAATTAAACATTAAAAAGTACATCATGAATTAATTATGTAATGGCATAAAAATTAAAAACATCATGTATTAATTATGTAACCACATAAGTCAAATATAATTCTATCAAGAAATTAATATCAAATAGATAATGCAATCGCATAACTCATACATTTCAATGTCATTGATCTTCTTCTTCATCCAACTCTTTTTCTATATCATCCAATCCAAATTCGACATTGTAAGGATTGGTCATATCATCATCATCGTCATTGATATCAGTTTCAATAATGTCATCATCCACATAGATATCATCTTCATGAACATTAACTCCTACATCATCATGATCTATTTCCTCCTCTTCGACATCTTCGTCAGGCACATCATCAACTAACTGTTGATCCTAATCATCATCTACATCATCTTCTAGTTGTTCAGTATCTTCTTTTTCCACCACATTATACTTTACCAACCTTCCTCTTGGATCATGTCTAACAACAAATGACCAACCCGGTTTACCTGGAACCTCTAAGTAAAATACCTGCTCACATTGGCTTGGAAAAACATAGGTCTCATTTCCAGGTCGCTCGATCGACCTTGTATTAACCATGGTAAATCCATTATCATGTTTAATAATAGTTCTCTCGGGATCATTTTTATTCAATCGTAGCCTGTACCATAGGACGACGAACAAAACTAATTTGAAAAACTTAAAGTCACACTCAAGTATATCATCCAAAATCCCATAGTATCGATTTTTTGAGACTTCTGGATGTATGTCACTTCTAGATGAAACATTAGTCACCTAAAAGACTGCAGTTATCCCAGAATCACAAGTTTTCTTCATGTCATCCAACTTTTTGATTCAAAATTTATGACCATTGTACCACATAGCCTTGTGGTGTTTCACCTGCAATATGTCAAACATGTAAAAATTATTGCAATATCGTCTGTTGATAAACATATTTATTCTTGGTTGAATGTATGCAAAGAGAAAAATCTCAACATATTTATACATCAATATAATTGAAAATAATTAAATAATATGGGTGATTAATATATTTATACGTACCTTTTTATCTCTTAAACCATATGCTAAATCAATTTCCCTTGGTGTAACATTGGAATCTCCATTACGATGATCTTCTTTAACCAATGAAGCTACACCTTCCCATGTTAATGTGTGACCAAATTATTGACATCATTCAATCCATACTATCATCCAATCAAGATTGTTTACAACATACAAATGTAGTGCATCCCACTCTTGACCAACTGTATCCAAAAAAAATGAAATTCACAAACGACGTATAATTAGTTAATTACCATGATATACAACCTTAATTTATAGTTGATGTATATTGAAGATTAATAATTAAATTAGTACAATATACATAAAAACCAAATGTAAAATTTATTCTAATTAATCTCCATGACCAACTTATAATTACCTCTCACTTTCCTCAATCTACCTTTCCCCATTAGGTACCCCCCCTCAAATTTGTTAATGGAGTTGGGATCCCAAATGCGATCTACATGGATCTTTGTTACAAACTTGGGAAGATATTTAGTAATGTACACCATGGTCTGGTATACCATATATCCCTCCACCATAGAACCCTAAGGATGTGCTCTTTGTCTAACCAAAGCCTTCAAAAATTTCAAGTTCCTCTCAACCATCCACACTGACCTTGTGTGTACAGGTCCACACAATTCAATCTCCTCAACTTGGTGTATGAGGTAGTGTTCTTGTGCATTGAAAAATGTCGAAGGTAGACACTTTTTCATTTCACACATTAGACGAGGATTTTTTCTCTTCCAATAATTTATATCTTCTTTATGGATTTCTTTAGATGGTAGCCATCTACAAGTGATTCAAGGCACAAATATATTAACGAGATTTAACAAAAATATACAATATATCACATAACAAGTAAAACAAATGGAAATTATAAGATCTATACAACGAATTGAAAAAATATCACTACTTACGTCATGTATTTTCCAAGATCATGTATAAATTGCTTGACATTGTTGTTGAAGTTGTCTAGGAGAGATAGAGATAGAACATACTGCAACAATTATAAAATGATCTTTTCATTATTTTTCTAAAAGTAGTAAACATAATACACTAAAAATTACATGCAATATACAAATATATATATAATATAACAGAATAATTACCTTAATGAAGGTATGTCTATCATGTGTTTTCATCCTTGTTCCAAATTCACCTTTCTTTGTTATGATATTGTTTATGTTCGTAGAAAATCCTATGGGAAATTGAATTTTTCATATGACTTCTTTTATAGAATTGCTTTGTTGCTCCATTAATAACCAAGGAAGGGCACTTATATTAATTTGGTCTCCATCACTATTTAATTGAATGCAATTTTTTATTGTATGATTGGCTTCCTCAATGTCACTACAAATTTAGACAATTTTTTTTTTGTCATGCCTTCTATCCAATATTTTCCATAACATTTATGTTATATTCTTTCTGATATGCATTGTATCAAACAAATGCACAATTTGTAGCTGCTCATAGTAGGGAAAGCTGCTAAATTGTCTGGGATAAATTTTCAATCCCTGTGGAAGCTGACCATTAATGCCTTGACAAACTTCATGAAGCATATAAGTTAAACAAATTAACAATGACAATCATTGTCAATTACAAAATGAGTAAACACAACACAATATAAAAATATAAATTCCAAAAATATCATATATGATAGATAAACAATTTGATCCGATGTATAACCTTGACGATTAATTCTATTATATTCCAACTTCCATAGGTGAGGTGTCATTCTTCGTGGTTTTGATGTAGTCTCTTCTTTCCCATTGAAAAGATTTTTTTCTGTAGCTCAATACTTATGATTTATGTGGAGAAAGTGCCTATACTCATCAAACACCTACTTTCCTAAACTTGTTGAACGACGAGATTTCATCTTTGGACCACAAATTGGACATGCAAATTTTCCCTTTGTTTGAAGACCTGTAGGATCATATATAGTTGGATTAAATATTTCAATTTTTATAATTATATATAATGAATAGATTATTTTAAAAACATGCATGATATCTACTTCATAAAATTAAATATCGTTAAATTGCAGTCAAACGTTATAACATACCACAAAAATTTGTTAGCCCTAGGGCATCATGAATTATCCATACAAGCATTGCATGGAATTGAAATTATCTATGTTCTATTGGTCTAGATACGTCATACATAGTGATGTCATTCTATAACTTTAGTAACTCATCGATAAGAGGCTTGATATATACATTCATATCTTTAACTTGGTACTTATCTAGTTGAATGAACATAAACATTACATAATTATTATAGCCATTTTACTGCAATATATATAAATTAATGTACATGACTATTAAATGAAAAAAAATTAAGTCATTATGCAACAAATAAGACAAAGGAGATGCTACTACATTAAAGAAAATTGATAAACAAATACCTAGAACAATCATTGTCAACATTATGTGCTCCCTCTTTATTGACATCCATGGAGGAATTTTATTGTTGATAACAAAAGCAGGCCACACCAAGTAAATAGATCTTAGCTCTCCAAATGGATTGACACCATCTACTACCAATGAAAGGCTGAGATTACGAGGTTCTTCTTTAAAGTGTGGCCATTTTTCCTCCATGTCCCTAAATGTAGAACTATTTGTAGGCATTCAAAGAATGTCATCTCCACTTCTATTCCATGCATGGTAATCCATAGATTGCGCTAAGCTTTCACACCTAAATAATCGTTGCATACATGGAATAATGGGAATATAATGAAGAACCTTGTGAGGCACCTTTTTTGTTAGTTGATCTGTTTGATATCTATTGATATGACATTCTAAGCATTCTATTGTAAATTCATTTTTTTTATGATATATAATACGATCATTGGGACATGCATCTATTTCTTGATACTCCATTCCAATATCTTTCATAATTCCAAATAAATCTCGGTATGAGTGAGGTAAAATATCTGATGGTGGTAACAAAAATTCACCAATCAATCTACAACAAAAAAAAAAATTGTACTAGAGATGAACTAACAACAATTAAAATAGATGAAAAAATATGACATATATGACATACCGTAGCATCCATGAGATTGCTATGTTGGATAAACCATTCATAACATTCAAGTTCACTAGCAACAATACAACAGAGAGAAGAGTTGTTTGGGATCCTTCATAAAGGGGCTCGTATTCCTTCTCGAGTGCAGGTAAATCATGAACATAATCAAAGTCATCTCGATCAACATGATCAGCTATGCCACTAAATGTGTCATGGATCAATGTATTTGTACCATCATCTTCAATTGTGTTTTCTGGTGCATGATCATCTTCTTCCATAGGATTATTAACTTCATCTTTGATATTCACAGCTCCATGCTCCTTTGCTTGTAAAACCATATTCTCTAGGCTATGATAATCCATATCATGTGCCCTAGGGCACCCCACCTTTATAATAATGATAGACACAAATAAACCATGATCATGATCAAGTGATTTTATATATATATATATATAATGTTAAAATGATATAAACATTTACAACTTCAATCAATATAAACACATATAATGAACAACTTACCAATAGACGATAATCATTCCCCCCTTCAACGTGGCCATGTTTCCTACAACATTTCTCAACTATTGTGATTAAAATTCTTCTCATCTTTAAGCCCTTGCAATTATTGTAAGGACAATAAAATTTCCCATCTCCCTTTCTTTTCAATCTAGCCCACAATCTATCAAGTGACTCTTCATTTTGTTCTGGACTAAATTATCTGACATGATTTTTCTTTACCAAGCTTGAATTTTTAGATCTTCAAAAAATGTCAAACTCACACTCTAATAATTTTTAATCATAGACAGGTAACAAAATCTAATAATTTGATATTTTACACCAAAAAAAATTGACATGCAACCACCCCTGTAAAAGAGAAGATAGTCTGAAGTTAATGACCCCAAAAAACACTTTAAAATGCTAATTCTAGAACTTATTAAATTCTGATTTTACTATGATTTCCAACCGTTAGACTCTTAAAATCAGAATAGTAAACTTGCACAACAAAATATGGAAATGAAATTCTGAAAATGCTTCTGCTTCAAATGAAATGTTTTTAAAATTTTATACTGCAATTTGAATTTGTTCATTTATGTGTATTTGTTAGCACATTACCTACTAGAGAAGATTTTGATCTAAAAGAAAGCCTTTAAAGGCCTCCTAGATTTTGCTTGTAGACATCATGAAATCTATTTAAGACCTTTGGAATTCAAAAGCTAGAGATTGGCAGTCACAAGCAGAATTATCCCTTTGATTTTTAACTTTTGAAGTATCACCAACATTATTGTTTAGATAAATAGTAAAAGAGCTCATGGAAGAATTTTATCACCTTCTTGTTATAACATAATTAACTCAATAAGAAACCCCAGGATTTACACATACCATATCCACACCCACAAAAACAACTTGCTTAGATAATAAGCCTTCAATTGTTGAGTCTATAAATTAATCTTCAATCAAGTGTATTATGGTTGTTACCATTTCTCCAAAAATTTTGAGCTCTCTAGGATTAAAATTCATAGCTAGATGCTACGAACAACTAAAACTTTTGTAATATGTTAAGTTATGTTTATTTTGTAGCTTCCAATTAAAACATAGAATGAGCAACAAAGAAACAAATGCACACCACACTGCCAATAGAGAAATATTTAGAAAATAATAAATCACTTTACCTCATTTACAAAGTCTTGACTAGGACTGCTCACTCATGTTTTGATGGCAATTATCCTAAAACTGCACAAGTCTAAACTGAAATATGATGAGATGTTGCTTTAAAAAATGATTTTCAAACCTGGAAGTACAAATTTGACATTACCTACTAGAGAAAATTTTGATCTAAAATAAATTCTTTAAAGGCCTCCTAGATTTTGGTTGTAGACATCATGAAATCTGTTTAAGACCTTTAGAATTCAAAAGTCAGAGATTGGCAGTCACTAGTAGAATTATCCCTTTGGTTTTTAACTTTTGAAGTATCACCAACATTATTGTTTAGATAAATAGTAAAAGAGCTCATGGAAGAATTTTATCACCTTCTTGTTATAACATAATTAACTCAATAAGAAACCCCGAGATTTACACATACCATATCCACAACCACAAAAACAACTTGCTTAGATAATAAGCCTTCAACTGTTGAGTCTATAAATTAATCTTCAATCAAGTGTTTTATGGTTGTTACCATTTCTCCAAAGTTTTTGAGCTCCCTAGGATTGAAATTCATAGCTAGATGCTACAGACAACAAAGATTTTGCAATATGTTAAGTTATGTTTATTTTGTAGCTTCCAATTAAAAAATAGAATGAGCTACAAAGAAACAAATGCACACCACACTGCCAATAGAGAAATGTTTAGCAAATAAGAAATCACTTTACCTTGTTTACAAAGTCTTGACTAGGATTGCTCACTCGTGTTTTGATGGCAATTATCCTAAAAATGCACAAGTCTAAAATGAAATCTGATGAGATGTTGCTTTAAAATTTGATTTTCAAACTGGAAGTACAAATCTAACTTCACAAATGAATTTTGGAAAAAGAAAATGACCACCCTCAACTTGGTGATAATAGCAAAACACTGTCGCAATAAATAGTCAAACTCACTTTATTTATTTTTGTCGAACTCACTTTTATTTATTTTCATCGAAATTTCGACAAAAACCCAGGTTCGTCAAAATTTTGACAAACGTCGGGGATAATATTTTAAAAAATTGAAAATTACACATTAAATATCACAAGTACTCGACAATACATCTAATTATACATCTTTTGTCAAAAAATTTTGTCAGATTTTGGTCAAACGAGTTATTGCAATGACAGATTATAACAAGGAGCGAACCCAAAGGAAATATTTCTCACATACTTGGTCATGATCCTCACACGAGCCTGAGTAATTGCTTATCACTAACATAATTACTAACTCGTAAGGATGTGACAAGGGTTACCATCACTTGCCACCTAGCACATAGATGTTCACCATCTCTGTTGGCTCAAGCTTAAAATGTCCCTCATGCAAGTTCATCTCACACTTCCAAAATTTTCTATCAACTTTGTCAAAATTAAGAGCAGTGAAGAGAGTGTGGTGCTTCCAAATTGTGTAAAATTTGCAGAATAGGGGAAGACAAAAAGGGAGAAATGGAGTATAGGCCCTAGAATCTTTAAGTACCCATGAAAGTGCAGGCATTGGAAAGACCTTTTGAAGGTTTCCTGTCACATGAGTATCTAGATATAGTCTTCAATTTGGATTGCTCTAGAGTGGAGGACAGGATTCACACAGTTCTGGGGATAGGAATCACTAGCCCACTAGCACAAAGAGCCCTGCTTCCCTCACAAGTTTTGTTCATTTTGTTCTTAAATCTGTATGATTTTCTTTAATCACTCAGTGATTTAGAGGAAATTGCAGAAAAATTTGCAAAGGAAATATTCTTGATGGACAATGCACTTCTTAAGGGAGTTTAAGAATACGACCTCTACAAATGAAAAGGGTTAGTTGGTGGATTATTCCCAAGAAAGTACTTGAAACAATGCCAAGGGTTTGTAGAGATTTACACAGCCATCAAGTAGGAATTTGAACATAAATGCAACCATAGTTTGTTGCATGCAATGTGCTAGAACTACAACTATCTTTGCACCACCATGGACATAAATATAAAGGAAAAATACTATGCAATAGCCTTCCTCAAAGCACACTCGCAACATCCTCTAGTATGAGGTTTTCTAGGAATTTCTTCTCAGGTGAATGGGTCTGCTTTGACAATACCAGACTTGAATACTTCCAGAATTCAAATGGGAACAAAAGCGACATCAGCAGGGGAGGTCGAGAAAGGACAAGGTAAAAATTCCATTGGCTTTGAGCAAATGGAAGAGTAAGTAAGGACCTGTGCTACAGATTTTATCTTTTTTCCAATCAATATCACTACTTCTACATCCATGTGGTAATATCAAATAATAGGAACAATGTTAGCCATTACACATATTAGGTGTTATGTGTTTTTTGACAAGAACTCATCCATAATGTACAACAATGTATATTAGTTGTAAAGGGTGGAAGATGCAGGATTTTTATTAAAACCAGTCCCAAATGAAAATGTATTGAATATGTAAAATGGACTGGTGGGGAAATGTCCTCCTAGGAAGTGTTTTCTTTGGAAAAGCAAAAACTATAATATAATGTATGGATCTAGCTCGCCTCAGCCACTATATGGGTAGGCAATAGACTCTTATTTTGCAATACTTGACAAACTGCCAACCTTCAAAAAGGAATTCATACTCTATAATACACCTTTAAAATTAATATAATAGCTATAGGCTTTATTCCTTTTATCAAAAGACAAACCAACTCATGGCTTCTTATAACCTCATTGCCTTACAATGAGAAACCAAGCAAAGAACAACACATCACACTACTTATAAATCCCTATTGTATTCACACAATCTTCGATAAATAACTAAAAGCAATATTTGTCCATTCCTTGAAGAGAAGCTAAAAGCTCAACATCCATAACACAAGATGTGATATGACAACTTATAAATAACCCTTGGTTATTTTGAGTCAAAAGATAAAGAATATAATACTAGAGAGCAAGATAGGTTGATATTCAAAATTAAAGAAGTGCACTGAGTATTTGAGTCATTTGTTGTTATTATAGAGAAAAATTACAACATTTCCTATTTGTGTTATCAAATAGATTAAACTATGCAAAAATATCTTACAGAGATGAAAGATCAAAAAAATCAGAACCCTTTGAATGAGGCTTAGGATTCCCTTTTATAACATAAGGGAAGCAACAAGCAAAGAACCTCATCCCAGACCTTTCTGACAATCAAAATCTTAGACAAGAGGCATAGGAATAAAAACATGGATCCACTCATAGGCTGGGTAAAAAATTATAGTTTTCATTTCATGCAGGTTAAACATATCCTCAAAAGGCCAGTCATGAGCTAAGACCTTTTCTACATTCTTCAAATTTTGATGATACTTGGCATTAAATAAAGCACTAGCCTCTCTACAAAAAAATTCCATGAATTGATTTGCATTGACCATCTTGTCTGAATAGGAATTAAGCTGATTTAAATCATCTTTGTCATCTTTGCAAATCAGAGGGAGGAGTGTGGGGATTATAATATTGGAACTGTCCTTCCATTTCTCTACGACCTTCAACTCCCCATTATCTTCTAACATGCAGGGTACAACCCTAGCATCAACATTTAAGAAATAGTTCATTTTTTCTCATCCAACTTCAATTATACTTTCCATATACCCTTTATGATTTCATACCATCTTAACAATATCAAAAGTAAGATGAATATTAGGTGGGGCATCATATGTGTTTGCAGATGCCTTATATATACCTTCTAAAGATGTAAATCTAGGATTCCATTTTTTAAATATATATTTGAGACACTCTTGATCCCCAATTATTCTGGTAATGACACCTCTCAAATTTAGATATGATACATGGGTATCTTCCAACTTTATTAAGGTTTTAGATAGTCTATGCTCCAAGATGTATGTTGCAATGCACACATTCTCCTTTTGTTGATTTTTTTGAGCATTCTTCAAGTTCACTTCCAACATTTGAATATTTTCTTTAAGTTCTTCTTTTTCAATCATCACATGAGCAGGTGTAACTTTAGAAGAGGAGCCTGCTTCCTCCATACTTGCAAGAAGGGATTTTTTTTGAGCCAATAATACCTGTTGCTAGTTGTAACCTTCCAGGAGATCATTATGCTCCTTCAACAATGTATTAATTCTTTCTTGCAACCTTCAAATAGTAGCTTCATTAAATTTGGAAACATCTACAACTAATGCAACATATTCAAGGGAAAAGGTTTCAGAAATCCTCTTTACAATCAATCTCCCTTTGATATCCTTCAATACTTCAGTAATCATAGGCTTATTTGAAGTTAGGGAAAGGGCCCAAATTGCAAGGGCTTCCCAATGTGGGTTGAACCTTGATTCTGGCAATGCCATCTTTTCTTTCTCTTCTATGGACAAATCTAATCCTTCTTGCTTCCTAATAGTATCAAAGATAATTGCAAAAGCAATGTCCCATTCAAGGAGTGATAGAAATCCACTATCTTGCACCATTCTTCTCCCTTCTTTAGGCATAATTTTTTTTTCAAAATTCATTTTTTCCCTTACCTTTGTAGCTACTTCATCATACTTTTCTCTAGGAACATCTTCTTGTGCCAATCAAACTCTTTTATAGTACTCCTCCCTCTTTGTTCTCACAACAAAATGTTTAAACTCCTACGATTTTACAAACTCATCATCAGAAATGAATTATGAACATGCCAATTCCCTCACATCATTGAGGTTATCTCTCCACATAGCCATGTCCAACCCAAACCTTTGTTAAAGAAGGACAACAATATTTGGTCTTATGGGGATGGCATATATTGTTGAATTTCATCCATGGTGATATGAACATCTTCACTTTCATCTAGATTGGTGGGATAGTCAACCAACAACGGTGGTTGCTCAAATTTCATCCTCTTCTATGGTTGCTCTCTTGGGGGAGAATCTGCACTGATTATTTGAGGGAGAGGAGAGGGAGTGACCTTTGGTGGGTCTAATTGAACATTTTCTCTAATAAAAGGCCCCTAGGGCCTTTTGATAGAAAGGTTAGGTATAGGCTACTTTGTTGGTTTCTCTTCTAGGGTAGGGGCCTTACCTACAACTCTGTCAAAATTATCCAACACTACCTCAATCTTGGAAATTGGGTCATCAATATCAGAAAATGCTCTATGATAATCCTTATCCTTCTTTATCTCGATAGCCTCTGCCTTGATGAATGCAATCCATTTTTCCTTTCTATTTTTTACCTCATATTCATCCTTACAATTTCTTATGACATATTCATTTTTATCAACCTGGTGGAGAAAAGTGGACTTTCTGATACTTTTCTTGACCTTGTGTATGAAACCTTTAGGGTCAAAATCCCCAACTTTTACTTGAAATAACCTATATTCCCCAAGCATTTCTTTCAACCTACCTAAGTCATCTCTGGCTGAAGTGAAATCGAAAAAATAAGTAACATAAGGGAAAAATGCCCTATCTTTTGATTCCTTAAATGAAATTGATGAGTCTCATTCAATTTCCATATAATTTCCATAAATGCCAACCTAGGTGACACATATCTAGGTAGCACATGGAGGATTGAGGGTACTCATAAATTCTAATAACAACTAAGCTATCATAGAGGTAATAATCTCCCTAATTATGTCACACTCTTATTATAGCCTCTTATCTTTGGGCCTAATGAAATAAAAAAATTCCTTGTGCAATCTGATTCCAAGTAGACCCAGCCTTGCCATGACTTGTCTTACAAATAAATTCTCAAAAGTAACATATTTGGACTCACTATAATCTTTATCCCAAATATGGGTCCAACATTGCATTGGGAGATCGTTGACCTCTTTATCTTTCATGTTTAGTTATAAAAATCTGCTCAAATGATCTTTCCCTTTGTACAAAATCATATGGAAAAGGAGAGAATACCACTTGAAATTCATCTCCTTACCTCTTCTCTTAATGTCCACCAGCTAATTGTGAATAGCCTTAGCTAAAAAGCCGACATAGTCAAAGTCACTATTGATAAAAGAATTATGCATATCAACAACCATATACATAAGAGGTATCTACATTTTTGAGTGTGCATCTTCTCCCAACACCCGGTATAATGCCCAATATGTTCTTCTAAAATAGTCTTCAAAATACTTGACATCAAAAGGCTCATGTTCATTATCAAAGATTCTCAATGACTTTCCTATGTATCCTTTCTATCTGAACCTAGGGATCCATTTCAATCTGAAGCTACTTTTGTCTTGTCGTTATTTTTGTCTAAAAGAAGCAATGTCTAAACCTTACTTGTGGCCACATTAAGTCTAAAAACCTTAAAAACAAACTCCCTAGTTATATCTATTAGAACACTTCCATCCAATGCCCTAATTACTCTAATATTTTCATCATATCCAGAAGCTAAGTGTCTAATGAGTTCCACATTTATAAAGATATTAGGAACAACCAACTTCCCCAAATCATAGTTCCATACATTGCAGATAAGGGAATGGTGGTTTCTTTTTCCATACTAGTGTAGGAATAATTCCCACCTAGTGACTGTGTTATCCTGGTTCTTGAGCTCAACATCTTTACAATTTTTGGCTATGTCTACCATCCCCTCTACTACATTAGTGTCAAGGTTATGCACAAGTTTTTTTGAGAAACCTGACAATTGGGCCATAATATCCTCCTCAAAGGATATTTTATATGTAGAGCTAGAGGGTTGGGTGTTTGACCAACTCATAATTGCAGAATCATTTTAAAACATATTTCTATAGTATCATGTTGGGACTTTACAATCTTACACAAAAGATTTTACAGACTTGATTATGAGCTTCAAGACTTTAACAATGGTGAGTTTGCCCAAGAAGGGCATAACTATTTTTTAACTGTTCAAAGATCAAGTTGACAAGGAACGGGCACACCTTTACATATTTTTCTACTATGCCTAACCAAAAAAATGAGATGACCAGGCTACATTGAACTAAAAATTTATGAGGGCAATTAACTTAAAATATGATCCATCATCTGCCATATCTTCCATTACTTCTTGTTCACATGAGGATAGTTCATTCATCTACCCATTTATCAATTTTGAATGTGAGTTGTCCATCTAGAAGGGAAGTAAAAATCTCAATGATGAGTAAAGACTTGATTTTCTTGAAAAGGATGCAAGTGTCCCATCTCTCCAATAGGATTCTCCCATGTCCAACATGATAATATCATCATATAATGTCCTTCCATTGTTCTACAACCAAGAAAAGGACATGCCTCTATGGGCCCACGAACTTATAGAATCCTTTAATCTTTCACCACATGCTAGCATTCCATGGAGCCTATACACAACACTCTCTGGAAGTTGTCTCATGCCCCAAAATTAGTCACCGCTTGTGACACTTGTACACCTTCCACAATTTCACAAGAATTTTTATCTTCATCGTAAATCATAATGCGGAAGTGTGGAAAGAGATAGGGACCACTTTTATAAGAGCAACTTAGATTACCAGAATACCACATGTGCAAAATTCACTTTTCAATGCAGAACCATAAAATAAAATTCCACAATGACCAAAACTATCAAGTAATAGGGTATGTGGGGTCACTAAACACATGGGGTTGTGACATAACAACACAACTTAAGCAAAAATTAACTCAGATAACCAGTCAATAAAAAAATATAACAAGAACACAAGGGTTTCATGAATCAAATTTCAAATATAGAATCTAGATTTTATATTTTAAAATTATCTGGGGATTTAACAATTTCTAGGTATTTAAATTTTAAACTGCATTTTATATTTCAAACTATATTTTATGATATTTTATATTGTATTCCATGAAATTATGAACAATATTGAATAAATTAACATATTATTAATAATTTTATATTTTAATTGTGTTAAACATGTACTCAGTGATTAATTACTCAACTCAATGCTTAATAACATATTAGAAAAATAGTAGCATATACAAAAATGCACATCAACAATCATTTAATGTGTATATAGTAGTTGAAACTCGAGTTTTTCTTCAATTGAGAAAATAAATAATATAGATAATTGAACACATTATTGAATTTGATTTTTTTTATTAATTTTCAAATGAAGGAATACATAGAGGCAATGCAAAATCTTGCTCAAAGACAACTCTACATAGATTTGAGTTGGAACTTGGAAACTCATATTATCAAATCACTCTATAAGCATTTGTAGAAAGCTTCAATGTTCACTCGATGGAAGTGTCATTTGTTCTAAATGATGTTGTCTAACTTGAAAATTTGTTAACAATTCATGATTGAAATTGGAACTTGACTTGAATGTTTCAGTCAAAGTTGTATTCAAGTTTATTAGTGGTTTGATGGAATCCAAATAGTTTTCCTCATCTAGGTTCTCAGGAAACTAGTCCAAATCAATCTTCCTTGCATCCTCCATATTCTTTATGAAATCATCATTTCCAATGAATTGCTCAGTTGTGTCAAAAGCCTTTAGAAAACCAAGCTCTATCAAGTTCCTTACCTTTACATCTAGTTTCTTCATGTTTTTTGAATCCAGATCTAGAAATTCCTTTGGTTCACATATTCTCAAACACTTTTGAATGATATATGATAACTTCATTGAGGCATCAATCTGATTATTAATTCCTTTTGATTTCAATTCAATGTCACTTGATTTGTAGACTCTTTGTTGAATTTGATTTTTATTCTCTATTTAAATCAAATTTTTATTGTCCATTAAATATTTCTTGATCTTATGTACTATAAAATCATCAATCAATTGAAACAATTCACAAAAATGATCAATCTTATGCATAATTTCCTCCCAGATCTTTTATTTCATATGCCTCATTGTTTCTCTACAAAATGCAGTTAACTTACTTTGACAAGATTTTATTTCAATTTTTGCTTCTCTCAACTCTGTCACCAACTTTCACTTTTTTTCTATCTTCCTCTAATTTTGTTCTCACTTTTGTTTTTTCTTTCACTAGGTTTTATTTTAATTTTTTTGAAGTGGATTTTTCCTCATCATATTTCTTTTTTCTCTCAAATAACCTTTGCTTCAGTTTATTCAATTCCACCTTTTTTTGTTTATGCTCTTTGCTTGTAGATGTAGAGGTATATTTTTTTATTCTTTTTTTCTAATTCATTACTCTTGTTATCTACTTCTTTCCTCTTTGCTTGTAAATGTAGAGGTGGAATTTTTAATTATTTTTTTGAATTCATTGCTCTTGTTATCTACTGCTTTCCTCTTTTGTTTCTCATTTTCTAGGTCTTCCTATAAATTTTCTATTTGAATCTACAACTTTTTTTCTCTCTATCTTGCTTTAGCAATGATGTGTACACCAATTCATTGTTCTCTGTTGATACATTAATTTTGTCAGAATTTTTGTATCCAAAAAAATCCAATTGGAAACTGCTCACCTAAAATTTAGAGCGATCCATCTGAGTTTTTGGTTTATTTTAAACTATGGGAACAAAAAATATGTACTGCATGATTTCTTTATTTGGGTTAAATGTGCATAATACCCTGGTTTTTGCAAGCTCTGAAGTTACAATAGATAAACTCTCTATCAATTGCTTCCTTTATTTTTTATACAATTCTGATTTTTTTTTAAACTCATCATTGTAATCAAAACTTGGGGATGAAAAAATAATGGAATTCTTGAATGGTAAAGGATTACTTGAAGTTGTTGTTGTAGCAACACTGATTGGAGGAGTGCCTAGAAATAATTCCTTTGTGGTGGATCTAGAAATTAAGGTAGTAGTACTGGTACTGGTTGTTGGACTTGGACCTGTCATAATCCTTGGCCTCTTCAATATGCCTTGATCATTGGGTGTTTGTGCAGTATCTTGTATTTATGGTCTCTTGTGTGTAATTCTTTTTCATATCACACTTTGACCACTACTAGTACTACTACCCATACCATCACCACCAATTGCAGTGCCAGTTGCACTAATTTCACCACCATGGGCATGTCCTAGTTGTGATCTTATATGACCATGAGGATTAGGATTTGAATCTATAACATAATTAATTATTTATTTGTAATTGTATTCCCTTGGGATATTTTATCAGCTCCAAGGCCTCACTTACCACTAGGCTTTCTATAGTCTACATATATTTTTGTACAAATTCCTTGTCCTTGGGACCCCAAACCACCACCTTCATAACCCATTTTTTTTGCTATGGCTTCTCCTAAAGTATATTTTGTTTTGTAGTCTCAATTAAACTAGATTTGACTTTTCTTGCATATTGTACACTTTATTCTTCCCTATCATCATCACATTCATCATCAATTTCTTCACTCTCATATGGATGCTCTTTATTCCACAAATTACTAAACTCAAAATCTTCTTTGATGTCTTCAAACTTTGCACTAGTTTTTGGCTCACCTAGATCCTTCCTCATAGACCAAAAGATGGTAATTTTTTATTGTGATCAATTTTTGTCTCTACAAGCCATATTTAGACATTTTGGTATTTTTACTTTAGTAGATGATAGATCACTTTTTTCATAAAAAATTCCATACCTCCTAATTTTCTTCTATGCTTCTCTCTATTGGTGCAATGTCATAATTTTTGCTCACAATTTTTCAAAAGAAATACATTTCTTAGTAGTAATTTTCTCCATTTCTATTTTTACCTCATCCCAAGCATCCTTGTTTCTCTAGTTTTCATGCAAGGGTTTACTTTGATGTTGAATTCTACTAGTAGTATTCTTATTGGCCGCAATCCTTACTTTAATGGTGTCACATGGATCATACTGCTAGTGACAAAAAACATCAAATTTAAAAAAATTCAAAAGATCATGTACCACACAAAATGCTTTTCTCTTGAATGTGAACGATCTATATGAAAAAGGTAAAGAAGGAAATATTATCTTCTTTTGTTGACTAACAAGGTATAGTTGATCAGTACTCTCCATCTACATTACATATTCCAATGCAAAAACCCTTTCTATCACATGTATTAGAAGTTTGTATGGATCTACTCCTGATCCATAAAATCTTAGTACAATATATTCTTCCATTAAGCACCAATCATCCAATTGTATTTCTTTTCCTAGTTGAATATATTTTCTACAAGAAATAGGAAATCTAGGCATTGGAGAATTTGCAATTGCTTGATACAATGGAGCCAAAAATTAGTCTACAAAATTATTGTAGTTCCTTCGAGAATCATGCATCCTTATCTTAGTGGTTGAATTTGAATTTGCTGGTCTAAAACATTCCACTAAATTTAAATAGAAAAAATAGCACAAGTAGGTTGTGAACCTAAATGTCTTAGTGGAACCTCCTTTAATCATTAAAAATAATTTATACATGGATTCTACAATTTTCTCAAGAAAATTATATTTGACATGTCGATCAACATAATGGATAATAAATACCATTTCAAGGAGGCTTGAACCGACTTTTTGATTGCTATCTAGTCTAAGGAAAAATGCATGGAAATATTATCCTAAACCCATGGTTTAAAAATTCCAAAATCATAAGGAGGCTTATGATTAATTTTCAATAATTTTCTATGATAATCCTAAACTATTTTATTTAGAAAAGTATTTTTCTCCCTTTCATCGACTACTTCGTAATCACTAGCAAGCTTTTCTAGGTCAATGTGGACATTTCCAAATTCTTCTATAATAATGGATAACATTTCTTCTTTATTATATTTATTAACAATTAATCTTTTGTTATCATCATAATTGTGGGAGCAGACCATGATAAATTTTGGGCAAGGGAAAACCTCATTTAACATCATGCACCCTAATCCAATTACCCGTGGCGCAGTGACACTATTAATTGGCATTGTTTGACTATTTTAAATTTACATTTGTTTTGCAACCTTATTCTCACATGAAAATCTAATTTTAGAGGTAAGCTTACCATAGATTTCAAGATCATAAATCCCATGGTATTCATCCATGAAACCTGGGGTTTTAAGCACTCCAACATAATCCATTTTTATATCTGATTTTATTTTTCCTTTCCCAAAAACTGGTCTGTTAGTGGTGGTATACATGCTTGTACAGTGTGAAGTCTCTCTTAATTCCTCCTTAATTTTTCTTAAGTCTCTGAAGTTCTCAAACCTAGACCCAAAGTTTGACAAAATAAGAATTTAAGAAACGATGAAACATAGGAATTTTATCTTTCACTTACTCAGATTTTGATTCTTGAAAATATTAATACAAAGACACTGATAGGCATGGATTGGATTTTTTGGAACCCAGAATCTCCCTAGTGTACTACAATGAGAAATTTGAAATCTCTATGTGTGTTGACCCTCCCACTTAAAAATAAAATCACTTAGCAGTAGAAAGTTCACTTCTTTTTTGAATATTAAAGTGAATGAAACGTTAATGTGTTACCTCAAGACTAAATAATTATTACATTACATTTTTTAACAAACACTTAGAAATAAATTAAATATTTGTCCTACATTTTTATACCTTTAATTAATTGATCACTTTCGGAAAGAGGCACCATCATTCAAATGTTTTATCTCAAATGAATTTTCAACCACCGATCTTTTTAAATCTAACAGTTAAAGAGTAATTCCAGAGGTTTGAGTTTGCAAGCTCAGTACTCCATGCATTTCATTAGGGAATACAATTACAACCATCCATCAAACATTCATTGAACAGTCGAGTAATTTATGATATAAACATGTGTTGTAAAGTTGTTTTAAACTTCAAAATGTCCTAGGATAAAAAATCCTCATGAGATTGTGCCATGTATCATCATTTTATTGCTCACAATCCTAGCCTTTGATAAAAAAACCCATTGGAGACATTGAGATGAGTCCATGTGTCCTTGTTTAACAATTATATAATTCACATATAGATCTTCTTGAATCATCCCGTGGACTCATAGGATCCCTTTACAAACAAGACATTGATAGTTGTCCCCTTTTTGTGGTTCTGCAATAGTTGACTTAACCTTTATAAAACTATCTATGAACTTGTGAAATCATTCCATTTCTCAAAATCCTAGCCTTCAATAGAAAACTCATTAGAGACATTAAGATGATTCCATGTGTCCTTTCCACGGTTCACTGAGTCACATATAGATCTACTTGAAGCATCTTGCAGACTCCTGAACTCCCTATAAAATAAAGACATTGATTGACATTTGTCCCCTTTCCTTGGTTCCACGACAATTAACTTAACCTTTATAAAAATATCTATGGACTCGTGAAACCATAAAGTGTGGGCTCACTTAAGCCATTTAATTATGCACATGCATAATCTTCTTCTTAAGTGAGCGTTAGGAGACGATCAAGGGGTTGGTAACTTAACGTTGCAAAGGACTTAATAAAATGACTAATGACACTAGGAACTAAGGGAGAAGGTCAACGAAAAATTAGAAATAACATTTGGAAAACCTTAGCAAGAGTGGCAACATTTACCAAACCCTAGCAAGATTGACATTTTTAGTGCTTTTTATCAATTTGATGAAAACTTTGATTTTTAATTTGTATTGCTTTATGTTTTAAACCCACATACAAATATTTCATAAATAGATAATACTGAATTTCTTCAAGGAAAATCTAGATTTTTCGAAGTTTATTTCATTCCATTATTTAGCACTTGTTCAATGGTAAACCTGTTACCATTTGTGTGTAATAAAAATCCCCTAGTCTAGAATGCAAAATGGAATGAATGCAAGACAAAGAAAACATAACATATCAATGATTAGGCCTAGTTGAAACTAAACAAACAACAATAAAACAACAATAACTATTATCCTTTGGCTTGCTTAGCTTGTTGAATTGGTTGGTCCTTGAAGATGCTTTTGATGTATGCTCATTGATGAGAATATGCTTGCAATAATGGAGGTGGTTGAATGATGGAAGATGGTAGGTGAGATACTAAATGGCTAATATGGTTTGAATGCAAGAATGCAAGAATGCAAAATGGCTTGAGTGACTTGAATGTTGCAATAATGGCTTGTATGCAATAATGGCTTCAAAATCCTTAACCTTTAACTTGAGGCCAAGGCTCTCCATTTAAATAAAATGGATGGTTGAGATTGATCCACCATGGAAAAGATGAAGGGCTATGGTGAGTTGAGGACTCACAAGCCCTCACATCTTGCCAAGTGGAGGGTAAGATGGATAAAGGACAAGGTGACATGGAAAAGGCCATGTGGTCCCAAGGTACTTGCAAGTACCTTGGGATTGGAGAGGATTTCCTCAAAAAGTAATTCCTTGTCCCCAAGTAGGGCTAAAAGTGACAAGTGAGGACTTTTAGAAAGTCCACTCTTGTCACCATGGGGATTTCAAAGAATGTTGGAGAAATAAAAGTGAATTTTAAATTCAAAAGCTTGGAATAAAATCATGGATAAGATAAGGTCCTCCTAAAGGAGGTGCTTGTCCCATGTACTTAATGTGACTTATGAGAGGTCATGAGGAAGATAAATGCATGGCAGGAATAAGTGTGAATTTTTAATTCACATGGGGAAGAGGTCAAACCTGATAAGGTAAGTACCATGAAAGGTTGACTTAAGGACATGCTAGAAAAGGTAAGTGATTAAGATTAAGGTTGTGCAAATAGGTAATTATGAAAATTAATTAAGATTAGAGGCAAGTGGCTAAATATGGAGGATGTGACATTAATCCTGATTAAGGGTATGCACATCCTAATGAAGGATTAATTAGATTAATTCAGATTAGTGAAAAGGTTATGGAGGATGGGACAAGGAGAGAGAAAGAATAAATTTAAAATTGAAGAGGATAATTGACTAAATTAAATAAATTGATTAATTTATTTAATTTAGTGAGGAAATGGTAAAGGATAAATTTTTTAATTAAATATTTTTAGAAACTTTAGAGAATGGGATAATATTAATTAAATATGTCATTTAGCTAATATAGATGAATTAAATGAGTAAATGATAGGATTTTGACCATATGGAAGTGGTCAAATTTGGATGTCTACATTTTTCCCCTCTTCGAAATATTTTTAGAATAACAGTGTTTCGAAGAAAAATAAAATGCAAATGACTCTATAGATGAAGTGACTAGAAAAAAGATTCCCTAGCACGGGAGAGGTTGCATGAGCTGCCCAAATGAAGGGTAGTGAATGGAGATGCTCCAATCACATGGGAAAATGACCAAGAAGGAGGTATGGATGGATATGGTAGGGTATGCCCCTTTGAGAGGGCAATAGGGGAAGAAAAAGGGGGCCCCGAATGACTTCTTGATATAAAGAAACAAAAGGTACCATTTGATAGAGCTTGAAAAACCAAGAAGATTGGCTTTTGAACGGAGTGAAACAGGCACATGGGGCACAAATGGTGACCCCGGGAAGTTGGAGAATTAATTGGAGGAGAGAAAAGATAAAGAAAAGGAAAAAATACCCTCTATTTTAAAAAGGGGGAAAGGAGGGAAGGTTATAAATAGTAATTTCAGAGTTATAATTCCTCATTTGCACAACTAGCAGTTGAGTGAGAGAGAGAAGAGGAGAGGAAAGAAAGAAGGAGAGAAGATGTTGGAGGATTACAACAATGACATCATCCACCGAGGAGATGAGGTGTGGAGTTTCTACGTTGAGTGCGCGGTTCCACACCCAAGTTAGGCTCAAAACCTTCTTTGTGATTTATAGCATTTTATGACATATTTTTAATTTATCATGATAGTTGAAAACATGGGTTTGGAATCAGGGTAGATTAGAAAAATGGGTAGAGGGAAAAAATAATTTTTTCCCACCAGATGGGAAGAAACGCGAATTAATAGTGTGGGAGGAAAATGGGGGTTTAGTGAAAAAAAACCATTAAATTACATGAAAATCGGGGTTTGGCCACCCACATATGGGTGACTGCACCCCAAGAACGGCGGTCGCGCCCAAATGATGGGTGGCCCAGCCCACACAAGGGCAATTGCGCCCCATGAGGGGTGGCCCTACCTCGGCAGGGTGGTCGTGCCCCATGGAGAGGCGGTCGTGCCCTGGTTGGGGTGGCCCTACCTGGCAAGGCGGCGATGCCCCGGCTAGGGTGACCCCACCCTAGAGGAAGGTTGCACCTAAGGGGCGACCCCACCCCAAAGGGTGGCCCTAGCCTAAAGGGTAGTTATGCCTCTAGGGGCGGCCCCGCCTCGAAGGGCCGTTGTACCCTGAGTGGCAGCCCCACCCCAAAGGGCATCCATACCCCAAGGGGTGGTCCCACCCCAAAGGCCAGCCGCACCCCAAAAAAGGGCATTCATGCCCCAAAAAAGTGTGGTCGCACCCAAAAAAAGGGGGGATACCAAGGGCATGAAGGGGGGGCCAAGAAGAAGACTAGAAATAAAATTATTGTAAAGGGGGAAAACTTAGGAAAGTTATCCCAAGGAGTGTTAGTGTGAAAAGGAACCCGGGGTTGGGAAAGAAATAAAGGCAAGGATTTGGTGACTGGCATGTTGTGTGATGTGGTTACAGTGGTTTGATAGCTTGTGAACGTGAGAGAGGAGATCAGAGGTGATGGCGGTGACATGATAGGCGATGATGGGAGTGGATCATTAGGCTCTGACCTAGGCGAGGTTGCTTGACATGTTGGGGTATCCATCTATCAAAGCGCATCGAGTGATGCCGATAGCACTGATCGAGCGTTGGGATTTAGTGACTTTGACTTTCCATCTCCTGATAGGGGAGATGATAGTGACGTTGGAGGATGTCTAGCGGATATTGAGGCTTCCCATATCAAGGAATATGGTGAGTGCTATGAGATCATAGGGAGAAGTGTTGGATCAAACTGTATGGGTCCTATTTAGGCAAAAAAACCTGCCTGTGTAGAAGAAGAGGCTAGATGTAGATAGATGCTTAGGATTGAGAGTATCGCCATTACCATTATATCTATGCAGGTTGATCAGAGAGATACTCATACTAGATAGGAGTGGTCATTTTTGTAGCCTTGGCTACATTGAGGTGATTTTTCATATTGTCAAGGGGAGGGAGGGAGAGTTTGCATGGGGTCCATGCATCCTGGCATAATTATACAAGGATATGCATGTGATATGCTACCAAGAGGGACTTAGTGTGTGCCATGTGATGTTGCTTCAAGTATGGGCATGGGAGCACACTAGTGTGACTAGGCCAGATGTAGTGAGAGTGGGACAGGAGGAAATGGCACTGCTAGTGGTGTATTGGTATGGGGCAGAGTATGATTAGGTGTTCCGATATCAAGGATTGGGAGATTTAGATAGATGGAGGAGGTTATTTGATGATTTGGAGGATGAGGAGATAGTGTGGAGGTCGTATATGACATGATGCTTAACCAAGTGGAGGGAGGATGAGGTGAGATATAAAAGGCATTTCTTGACCCGATGTTATATAGTCAAGAAGGAGCTTCGGATAGTGGAGTCACACAAGCCAGATTGAGTGATGAGGTATTATGGGTTGATACATGATATTCCACATGCAGCAGAGAGGTTTAGTAGGATTTCACAGGAGCAACCGTGGGGGATTCAATTCTAATAGAGTTCGTGTGGGAGCACTGAGAGACACCGGAGCGTGATCTAGTGGAATACCCAAGGAGGGTTGGAGGGATAGTAGATGCAGGAGTGACTGTTAGATATGTAGCATGGTTCACGTAACACTGACCCGTATGGATTACATCGGAGGAGCTGATCAGGGATGCATTAGGATTTCGACCAAAGGATGAGATCAAACTGGCAGGACAGCGGAGAGGGAGAGGGAGAGGGAGGGGATAGCCGAGAAGAGAGCTAGAGGTAGGTAGGGTAGGAGGGCAGCAAAGGAGAGGACCAGAGGTAGCCATAGCAGGAGGAGAGTAGCTAGGGGTAGCTATAGTAGGAGGAGGTCAGCAGAGGAGAGAGTCGGAGGCAGGAAAAGCAGGACGATAGTGGAGAAGAGTGCCAAAGGTAACTAGAGAAGTAGAGAAGGAGGGAGTACAAGGGGAGGATGAGGTGGGAGGTCAATGGAGACCAGGTAGGAGGAGGAGGAGATGGAGGGAGCAATTCAAGCTCAAGGAGGAGAGACATGAGGTAGAGGTGATGGGAGAGAGGGAGGCGGCCGATGCGATTGACATAGGAGATGAGGGAGGGGTAGAGGAGATCTATATGAATGTACATGATATTCATCCATTGGTCATGATGTTGCAAATAGCAGAGGATCTGTCCACATGGTTGAGAGGAGCCGAGGTGAGATTACATATCATCGAGCAAAGGTTGAGAGATGCAAAGGTGGTGAGGAGTAGATTGGAGGTGGAGGTGATCATGTTGTGAGCCCAGCTAGCAGAGAGTGAGAGAGAGTATTGAGCGGTGGCCAATGCAGTGCCACATCATGAGATGGAGATGCGGAGGAGGGAGAGGGATTTTGATCCGAGATAGATGAGTTGGGAGTAGAGGTGAGCAAGTTTCATGCAGAGGTGACTCATTTGGAGTGAGAGGTATCGAGGGAGCATGAGGCAAGGGAGGCAGTGAAATGGGAGAGAGATACTAGAGGCAATTGTGATGATAATGTAGGCAGGGGGTCAACGAAAGTCTAGAGGAGTAGTAGGGAAGATATTGGCAGAGGCTCTAGCGGAGGCAGAGAGGGATATGGAGGATCTGAGGAGGCAGGTAGAGGGACTATTGAGAGAGAGGAGGGAGTTGAGATAGGAGCAAGACGAGCTCTGTGACAGAGTTGAGGTGGCAGAGGAGATAGTAGGAGATATGGGACAGATGCAAGAGAGGGAGGAGACCATGAGGGCTCAGGTACAGGTGATGGAGACAGAGAGGGATGCCTTATAGATATAGATGTAGGTCCTACAATGGGAGAGGGATGCAGCAGTGGCACAGATATAGGTTATGGAGAGATATGCAGTCCAGGGGTAGGCACAAGTAGCATAGGGTGGTGAGATAGGGGTAGAGGTTTAGATACTATAGACACAAGTATAGGCTATGCAGGAGGAGAGGGATAGATCCATGGCTCAGTTGTCATGGATGGGAATGGATATTGAGTAGCTACGATTAGTATGGGGTGCATGGGCACAAGAGAGGAGGTCCATTTATGGATATCGAGATAGGTATAGGGTAGAGTGGGACTCAGCCAGACAATGGGTTGGAGATTGAGAGGAGTATATGAGAGAGGTGAGCTACTATATGTGTGTCTATTACTCGGCAGTTCCAAATCCAGCACAACAGGTACCCACCTATGTTTGAGAAACACCACAAATGCCAGCACCATCCCATTCAATAG
The DNA here is from genome assembly GCA_007115665.2 of Sequoiadendron giganteum. Taxonomy (NCBI): domain Eukaryota; kingdom Viridiplantae; phylum Streptophyta; class Pinopsida; order Cupressales; family Cupressaceae; genus Sequoiadendron; species Sequoiadendron giganteum. The sequence continues at coordinate 468,059,938 of CM021100.1, forward strand.
GGATGCATACTCAAGGATATAGTAGTATGAGAGAGACACCTCCACATAGGGGTCCAATGCCAGAGTCACCATAAAGTTTGGATGCAGGTAGCTCATGGTTTAGAGGATCAAAGGGATAGGATCCTGGTTATTGATAGGTACAAGATGGGATACAGTACAGAGCAGTAGAGATCAGAGTGAAGCCATAACATATATGTGATGTATATGTATGGATGATGTGATGAACATTGTATTTTTTGTGATTCTTGATATGATATGCGAGAGCCCTTATTGAAATTATATGATGTGTATGTGATGGATGATTTATTTATGCATATGTGTATGTTTGTTGTTTTATTGTGGATGGTTTTTATGATATGATGTATGGATATGCCTGTAATGATTTATTTTTATACCTATATGGATGCATGATTATGATATGCAAGATGCCTAACATTTATGATGTAGGATGTGATGAATGAATTATGATTGTTTCTATGTGAATGAGATGATATGATATGCATGATGTCTAACAACTATGATGTAGGATGTGATGGATGGATTCTGATATGCATGATGTCTAATGTTTATGATATTGGATGTGATGGATGGATTATGATTATTTCTATGTGGGTGATATGATATGATATGCATGATGTCTAATGTTTATGATGTAGGATGTGGAAATTATGCATAGGAGATGTTAATGATATGAACTAAAGTGAATATGCAATGGATTAATAATGAAATGAATTATAAGATGCATAGAATAATTGATTAAAATTAACCTACACACCTTAAAATGATTATGCACATGGGATGTAATACAACTTAGTGAACCTAAAATATAGAATGAGAATGCAACTAAATGCTAATAAGTAAATGAAAGGAAATGAATGTCAATAAGGTCCTGCATAATGATGGAAGCAAAGGAGGTGGTGGGTGTGTAACCGCACCTATCAAGAACTATAGGGATCCTGAGAAGAAAGGGGAAGATGGAAGGAATCACCATTTGCACAACCAAAATCCTAAGTCATGAGTTGGAAGAAAAAGGTATGGAGGATACATGAATGCAATGGAGGAGAAAATGAAATGCAATCCTAATGCAATTTTCCATCTTCAAAGCATTGATTTTGCTATAGCACAAGTCACCAAGTACCATGGTATGTGGACCAAGGTGGATTAGTGTCTAATGCATGAAAAAACACAACAAGTAAGAAGGCTATCCCAACACCCCAAAGTTGCGATGACTTTGGTCGGGCCAGGTATTGGGATAACCACAAGCAGAGAAGGATGTCACAGTGTAACACAAGACCTCAAGGGTCCTGGTGGGTACTACATGAGACAACCAAGAAAACAAAAAAAAGACAAAAATAAAGATATGCCCCTATGTAAACCAGTCAAAACACACCATAATATGATAGATTATGGTGGTCTTGAAAAGTGATGATAGGGAGCTCAAATGATTAAAAAAAAGCCAAAAGCATCAAAAGATTGCAATCAATTTCAAAACATCATTTTCCATAGGATCGAGATGATGGATGGGGTTGATGAGGTCTGTTAGGAAGGATACATCATGTTAAGACCAAAGATGGATGCTAAACTAAAAGATCGATAATGACGCAGGATATTCAAAACCGATTAAATCTCATGACACAAATGGATTCCATTTGTGAGGCACTAGCTAGATAAGGACATACTTGACAACATGACACAAGACACAAGACATGAGACTAACACACCCTAAATACTTAGGGGCTCAAAGGTTGATCAAAGATCAACCTTGCCTATGTGAAAGTGTAGAGCCCTTGTAGTTTAGGAAAAGATCATGGATAAAAGTGAAAAGAGGACGATGGAGATAGATGATGGAGGACACCAACCAAATGGATTGACAACAAGACAACAAAAATGAAAATAAAAGTAAAGAAAAGCCCCGAGGGTGGATCAAATGATTGACCTTGCCTATGTGCAAGCATAGGGGCAACGTAGTTCAGAAAGGATGCAAGACCAATGATGGATAAAGGTGAAAAGAGGCAAGGAAAATAGATGATGAAGGAAAAAAAGATGCACAAAAATGCCTCGGGGGCGGATCAAATGATCAGCCTTTCCTACGTGAAATCATAGGGACAATGTAGTTTTTCAAAGACAGGACAAAAAAAAATGACAAAGACAACTCTGGGGGTGGATCAAATGATCGGACTTGCCTACGTGAAAGTGTAGGGGCAACGTAGTTTTCCAGAGATAGGATAGGATCTAGATGGAGACTGACACAATGGAAGAACCTAGATAGAGATGACCACAACAACAAGATGACACAAGATCATATTAGGATAAAATTTGAGGATGACGGATAGCGGATGGAGTTTGTCCAATGCTCAACCAAAATATACCAAGCAACCAGATGATGCAAGCAGATGGAAGGATAGGATTGATAGGATGATGAGGATGATGAGGATTGATCTGGATGAATAAATTATAAAGTAACTAGGACATGAGGTAGATAATGATTAAGCCCTATACAAATGGTGCATGTTGCTAGGTTTTCACCAATCATACATATTCAAGTTTCCACCAAGGGTGGTTTTCACCATAGGATGAATTATTTCTCTTTACTATTTTTGGATTTTTCTAATTTTTTGACTTTCTTGTATTTTGACAATCTTTTACTTTTTTTGTATTTTTTGGTTTTTGATAGGAATGATACTCCAGCTGACCTAAGTATAAAATTCTTTAGATGCATGATATTGATGGGTTCTTCCAGGAGCTCTCCTTTAAGTGTAGATAGCTTGTATGCTCCAAAACCATATTTTGTGGTGATGACATAGGGGCCTAACCAATTTGCTTCGAACTTTCCCTACTTATCCCTATCTTGTTGATTCTGCTGATTTTCTTTAAGGACTAAGTCACCAATATTGAATTGATGAGGGTAGGCCTTCTTATTTTAGCTTCTCTTGAGCCAATTTTGATATGCTTGCAGATGGTTGTAGGCTTTGATCCATTTCTCATCCAAGAGTTCCAACTGAGCAATTCGTGCAACCAAGGTGTCTCCATCACTGATTAGATTCTTTAGAGATATGCGAAGTAATGGGATTTTGACTTCAATTAGTAAGATAGCTTTGGCACCATAAACTAGTGAATATGGAGTGGTTCCAATGGGGGTGTGGATGGAAGTATGGTAGGCCCAAAGGGTGGGATGGAGGTGGAGATGCCAATCTCGACTAGTGTTGTTAACCATCTTTTTAATGATTTAAATCAAGGTTTTTTTGGTTGCTTCTGATTAACCATTACCTTGGGGGTAATATGGGGTAGACCAATGATCTTAGATATGATAAGCCTCGTAGAGGAATTTCATGCACTTGTTTTTTAATGTCTTTCTATTGTCAGTAATAATGGTGGAGGGGATTCCATACCTACAGAGGATATGATAAAGGATAAATTTGGATATCTGAACACCAGTAATTTGGGTGAGTGGTATGGGTTCCACCCATTTAGTAAAGTATTTAGTGGTTGTGATGATGAAAGTGTGACCATCGGAGGATGGAGGGTAAATCTTGCCGATCAAATCAAAACTCCATTGTGAAAATGGTCATGGTGTTGTGATGGATTGTAACTCTTGTGTAGGAGCATGAATCAGATATGCATGTTGTTGACAGGGAAGGTACCTCTTGAAAAAATCGCAAGAATCATGTTCCATAGTAGGCCAATAATATCCCACTCTAAGAATCCTCTTAGCTAGCACCATACCATTAGAATGGGCCCCACATAAACCACTATTTACTTCTACCAATGCAGTGTGGGCTTCGTTCTTGTTTAAACACCGGAGGAGGGTTCCATCATACTCACGTCAATAAAGCATATCACCTATAATGGTGTAACAGGTTGTGTGTTGGATAAAGGATTTTTGTTGGTTATCTGTGAGGTCTGAGGGTAAACTCTTGTCATGGATATAAGTGTAGATGTCTTGGTTCCAAGGGGATTCAGGACCTATGATGTTGCATACCATTTCACTCTTAGGGATATCATATTTAGGATTAAAATTTTCTCCACAAGGAACTCACATTCAGTATGATCTATGGGCATGTCAAGGAGAGAAATGATGGTGGCCATGGCATCAACTAATTTATTTTGTACTCTAGGGATTTGATTAAATTGGATGGAGGAGAAATACTTCTTGAATTCATCTACCATGTGTTTTTATGGTAACATCTTATCATCTTTTGTTAGGAACTCATCATTGACCTACTTGATAACCATTTGGGAGTCACCAAAGAATTGCAGGTGAGAGATACACCATTGGACTGCAATCTTAAGGTGTGTTAGAAGAGCTTCATATTCAACAATGTTTTTGGTACAAGGAAAGGCCAATCTGAATGACTTCAATATGCAGTCACCTTGAGGGGTGACAAGCAAGACTCTTGCTCCTGATCGAATTGTTTGTGTGTGATCCATCAAAGTATAGTGTTCATGTGGCGGCTTATGAAACTGCAAAGACCCCTTCATCAGGAAACTCTGTTTCTAAAGGATAAGCATCAACTAGTGGAGCATCTGCTAGTTGATCCACAATTACTTGTCCTTTATTTTCTTTATGATCCACATAATCTATGTCAAACTCACTTAGCAGTATGACCCATTTAGCCATGTGGCCATTCAATATTGTTCTAGATAACAAATATTCAAGCGGATCAACCTTAGAGATTAGCTTGACCGGATGGCTAAGCATGTAGTGGTGGAGTTTCTATGAGCTAAAGACTATGGCTAGGCAAGCCTTCTCCATGAGGGAATAGTTGAACTCATAACCTACTAAGGTTGGTCTGATGTAATAAATTGCTCTTTCTTGGGTTGACTTATCATGTTGTGCTAACAATGCCCCCAGTGCCACAGAAGTAGCTGAAATATAAAGTAAGATTGGTTTTCCCTTAATAGGTGGAATAAGAATAGGTGGGTGAGACAAATATTCTTTGGTCTTATCAACATCGAGTTGACATTGTTGGTTCCACTTAAATGCAATATATTTCTTCAGGAGGTGTGTGAACGAATGACACTTGTCAACTAGTTGAGCAATGAACCTTTAGATGGATTGGAGTTTACCTTGCAAACATATTAGCTATTTTAGATTGTGGGGTGGAGGCATTTCCATGATTTGCTTGACCTTAGCAGGATCAACCTCAATTCCTCTGCAGGAGACAATGAACCCCAAGATTTTTCTGGATGTGACACCAAAGACACATTTCTTTTGATTGAGGCATAGCTTGTACTATTCTAGACAATCAAAGATCTTCTTGAGAATTATAGGGTGTTCTTCCCTCATTCTTGATTTTCCTAATAGGTCATCAACATAGTCTTCCACTATTATGTGGATTAGGTCATGGAAGATAATTGTCATAGCACATTGATATGTTTCCCCCGCATTCTTGAGGCCAAAAGGAATCACATTATAACAAAATGTACCCCAAGGTGTAGTGAAGGCAGTTTTGTGTTGATCCTTGGGGGAAATTTTAATTTGGTTATATCTGGAGAAGCCATCCATGAGAGATAGAATCTCATGTCTTATAGTGAGATCGGCCAACATATCAATATTTGGCAAAGGGAAGTCGTCCTTGGGACAAGCTTTATTAAGGTCTCTGAAATTTGTACAAATTCTAATATCTTTGTTGGGTTTAGCCACTGGGACTAAATTGGAGATCCAGTCGAAGTAGTTAATTGGTCAGACGAATATTGCCTCCATCAGCTTTTCCAATTCTTTCTTAACTAGTACAACCACTTGGGGTGCATTTTGTGGAGTTTCTACTTGACATGTTTTACATTCGGATGGACATCTAGGTGATGTACCACCAAAGCAAGATCAAGGCCAGGCATGTTGAAATATGTCCAAGCGAAGTTGATGATTCCTTCTTTAAGGAGCTTGGTGATGGTAGACTTTTCTTCTTCTGACAATGCTTTAGCCACATATGTGATCTTGGGATTCTCCTCAGTTCCCAAATTTACTGCTTGTCTTTCTTCGATCAAGATGGATGATCAATTGAATAGTTGAGTCCCTACAAGGGGAAGATGAAAGTCCCCATCTTCTAGCGCCTCATCGAGGATTTCACTAGTAGCTATGCCTTTTGTTTTTACTTTTTCATAGTCACAAAGTGCCTCAGGGAGGTTTTCACTAGGTGACTGATTTTGATTTTGTTTCTTTTATTTTTGTGGTTGGGGCATTCATCTTCTCCCAATCCCATGAGACGTACATATTGGTCCACTGAGGGAAAGGTGTTGGGAGGTGCACTACCTTGTAGGTTGTAGTCTATAGGCTCGGGGTGTTTGATGGATAAGGTGATGGTGCAAACGGATACACATTCAAACATGGAGGGGAGGTCAATGTGATCAACATCATCGTATGCATGTATGATGGACTCCTCCTCCCGTATGTCCTCAAGGGAACCATCATCTACACTAACATTGTTAGAAGCACTAGAGGATGCCACATGACTTTTTTTTTAATATCATATCCCAAGCCCATCTTCTTTGGATGGATAGAAGTTTCTATTGGTTGTCATCTAACTTGTTCTATGACACCAAGGCCTCCCCCCTAATAGTTATGTTTTTCTGCAAACTTAGAAGGTCAAGGATAGGCCTCTTGAAAGTATTCCTTTAAGGGGGGAGATGGTTCAGGTTCCTCACATTACACCCACTGGCTAATGTCATCATCAGGAGTATCTTGTCGTAATTCAGGAGAGCGGAAAGTGCTAGACCCCACATTTGGAGCATGGAGGATGATTGCATTCTCTTCATATTTTGGAGTAGACTGAGATGGTTGACTATATGTATGTGGTGAGGGTGGCATGGTTACCATGTTCAATTTGTACACATTTCGTACTCACCACATCCCTTGTCAATAATATGGACCTTAGTGATGGTGGAATCAGGTGTGGATGATGGCATGGATGAAGTGGTGGTTAATGTGTTTGTGGATGGATGAGATGCTAATTTCTGAGATGCCCCCATTTCTACCCTAGGGCAGTAATGAGAATGTGGAAAGGAATTCTCTAGAGCGCAACAGTATTCTAATGGTTGTGGGTCAGCTTGTATAGTTACTTCCATTCCTTGAAATCAGAATTTTAGGCATTGGTGATAGGTTAATGGGATGGATTGCATAGAGTGAATCCATGGGCAGCCAAGAAGGATGTTATATGGAAGTTCAAGGTCTAGAACATGACACATAGTGTATTTCACAATTGGGCCCACTTGAATAGGAAGATAAATAGTACCCTCAAAATATTGTTCTGTGTTATAATATGCTTTGATGGTGGTAACTTGATTATTTAGGTCAGCTTGGGTGTATCCCACCTGTTGTATAAATTTTAATCTACAAAGATTTAGGGAAAAGCCATTATCTACCAATACCCTTTTTACTTAAAGACAATTCACCCCAACCTCAAGGTGAAGGGGACGGTTATGACTTGAGTCAAGGCATGGCATATCTTTCTGGTTGAAGGCTAATTGATAGGTCACTAACATATTTCCTACCAATGCTTTAAATTGTGTGGGATCTGTGTCATTGGGGACTTGAGTGCTCTATAAAGCCTTATTCAAGATGTCTTGATGTACAGGGGAAGACCTGAGTAGATCCAGGATAGAAATCTAAGCCAAGGTCTTTCCTAAGTGATCAAGGATGTTGTATTGTGAACTGGTAGATGGCAGTTGGGTAGATGCGGAGGATACTAGAACTATGATGTAGGTACAATGAGTGGTAACAACACATTGGAGATCTTTACCTTTGACATGTATCATGGATACATGTGGCTCCAATTGTTCTATATATGTGACAAGACCTTGGTAATTGTATGCCACATTTTTATAACTGATATTATTAGTTATGTTATTTTGGTCATTGTTGTTGCTAGGTGCAAGAGTGGAGTTGGATGTACTAGGACCTTGATTATGCTTGGGAAAAGCATTCTGATATATTTGAAGTTGAGCATTAGATGAGGTTTTCATGTTAGCATCCACATGTATTTCACCCCAATCTATGAAACCTTGGATGTAGGGTTTTAGGCCTTGACACTTATCCAATGTATGTCCCTTTATCTTGTGAAATTCACAATACTTTTTTTCCTTGAACCAAGTTGGCTTAGGCTTAGACTCGTCAAGGGGCTTGGTTACAAGATACATGAAGGGGTAGTTAGCTTGGAGTACCTTGTTAAACACAAAACTAAGGGGTTATCTTAACTGAGTAAACTAACGTTTATTTCCCCCTTGGTTATTTTGGTGTGATTGTTGTGGTCAATGAGGTGGTCCTTGTGGCACGGATATGGCATTTGGGATTGACTGCTACTATTGAGGAGGAT